>ML808800.1:82074-93780 GCA_009831015.1 Picea engelmannii
AGTGAGGCGCAACTTCTTGGAGGACTATTTTTTGGCAAGTGGTGCTTTTATTCATTGGAAGGTTTACAACTAGGGTATGGATTATGCTTCTTCATGATTTTGTAAGTGTTCTTTCATCAAAACTTCTTGGATGAATGGTTGCTAATTTAACATCTTGCATACATTGCTATCTTGTTGTTTGCTTAATTCTTGAAACCCTAGGGAGCCAACACACAAGTAGGTTGTGGCTTCATGTCCCCATGAATAAAGCTTATAGCCATTTGATTTGAAGGAATTTTAGCCTAGCCATAGCTACACTAGATTCCCTCTTATCTTGAGTTAGTTTTAAGCACAAATTGAAGAAAGAACGCGTCCTAGGCCTAATTTAGTTTACACCTAGGGTTTACTTCTAGGGTTTTGAAAGGCCTTGTATGTAAGCAACACTTTTCAGCCCTAGATTTGTGCTTGTAAGCTAGCCATTTTTCCAAAGAACTCTTAAGGAGAGAAATGGAAGCTTTAGGCCTAGCTTTAGCTACACCTAGGTAAGTCTTTCCTTCTTAGGGTTTTGGGTTGGTGGCCTTGCCATAGAAAAACCATCAAACCCTAGCTCTCTTGTCTTTAAGTTTAAGTTTCTCCTAAACCATTAGTCTCACTTCAATTGACTCTATTAACCCAAGGCACTAGTCTAGAAGATAATCTTGAGCTTGTTTGTGGTTAAAATCTCTTTCAAAACCTTTTATTGTTGAAACCCTAACTAACCTAGTGTCTAACCCGAGCGATTTTGAACTAACCCTAATAAGATGACGTCTTGCTAATTTTAAACTTGTGTTTGGATAGAAAAGTGCGGCCTAGTCATCTCATCATAGCCATAGAGGTTTTATGCAATTTTATTGGTTGATTTGACAAAAACGTCCACTTCTTGGCTAGCTAACCCTAAACTACAAACAACAAAATTTATATAGGTGACGTCACATGCTTTGATCTCTTGTTTGGCTTGCAACGTTGTGACTTCTCTCACCTCATTTGATAGACTTTGAGCAATTGATTACCTTTCAAAGCTTGTTTGATAAAACGTTGAGCTCTTTTTCTTTCTTTTGACCTAAATACTAGTGCTGACGTCATACCTATAGAAGAAACAATATAGGTGACGTAGCAACATTATATTTATGAGCAAACTTGCATTGTGATAACATAAAAGATTGATATTTAACATTGAATGCTCTTATCTCTTATGCATTTATTGAAGGAGTGATATTAGTCATTGGTCTTTGTTTAGCAATCATTGACTTCGTCAATAATAGCATTTGATCATTGCTCATATGTATATTTGAAGATAGTCATAAATTCTTTTTAAGTACTAACCCACTGCAGCACATATTCTAGTTTTGTTTGTCTTGTCTCGCAAACAGGTGCCACCCAGTGGAACAATATCTTCTTTTGACTATCTCTATTGGCAGTAATCTGTGAAGGGACTCTATCACTTTGATCTATTATACCTTTTCCCCTCTAAAGCCCAGATTACATAGGGACGTCTCCCTTGGACCAGCCATCCTAAATAGAAAGAGCTCCCCATCGAGGTGACAGTGGGTGGGGAAGCTCCTGTTACGCCGGTTTCAAGCCTTAACTCAAGCTCCTTAGACCTTTCCTACAAACCGTGCGATAACAGTGCTCTCCATCAAACGTAGGAGGTTTAATCTTGTCCATTTCACCCTTCAGTTCATCCACTCCAGATCTCCTATGCTTCCTAGTAGGATATGGACTTGAACTACTGTGTGTCATCCTCTTGGAGTGCCCTTGGGAGTGATGGTGGTGTCTGCCAACACTCCTTGATTTTCTCTTCTCATCAAGGGACCTGTGACTTACTGATTTACTGGAGTCACTCTCCTTGTCCAATTTCTTTTCTATTCTTTCTAGGCTCTGCATCAACTTTATGTTGAATTCTATCTGTTGTTCCCTGACTTTCATAAAAAATTTGTTATCTTCTCGGTGAGTTTGGACATCTTTCTACAAATTTTCAATGATTTTCATCATGTTTCCTTCCTTATCTATCTCTTCTCCATGCCCATTGGAGTTCGATCCTTCAACTCCTTTATGGACATCCATTCCTCTAACTTCCTTTTCCAAATTGTAAGCACTCTGTGCCTTCCCCATTTCTCTGCACTATGCGGCAATTCGGTTTGGTTCTGACAATCGTTAACTCTGCAAAATATGCAGTCAACTGAGTTTTGTCAGGTTATAAGACTTCAATAATTTTCTAGAATAAACCAATCTCATTCAGCAAAACAATATCATATTCCATTTTCTGCAGGTCTTGGTTGGTCAAGAACCCCTCAGCTTCAATATCTAAGCCCATTTCTGTTCTGCCACAAATTTTGGGTGCTAGCCCCTTTTCTTCATCCCTTGGTTCACAAGTGACCATGGCTGTGACCTAATGCTTATGATTTGGGCGCTTATCCGAAGCTTTGAAACTTTCGGCTCCAAGCTTCTGAGGTTTCCATTTTTTCAGCGCATTCCAATATCACAGAACAACGAATTGTAGAATGCGCAAAGAACGACGGATCTACGGTCCACCTTCCTTTATGCACCACTTATTTCAGAGTGTCAAGTCTCTGGACTTCACGATCTGGCGCCACACGTGCACTGGGGCCCACGATTTCTGTGCTCGAACTAATAAATGTCGAAAACATCACATCAACTTTAGTACTTTTCAAATTGCAGGGACATGGGTTGGTGGTGTTGCCGTCCTAATACACACTTGCAAACGTGAGCTAAGTTCGGCTCACTTAGTGTGTCCTTGGAGACACAATGCCTAGGTTCACAGCCCACGTTGTCACTTTGACTGGAACCTCTTCTGTCTAGGCTTAATCCTAGGGAAGCCAAAGGGGGTAGACCTTAGTTACTAGATGTGTAGTTAGGTTCTAGGAGTTAATTTTAGTTTGTTAAGGTTAGAGGGGATTTTAATCCTAAGATGCTAAGGCAACCATGCAAGATACAAGGGTTAGCATAAAAAACAAACGTTTTCTCTAGGTCAACTAAGACTAGGGCCTAGAAATTGGGCAAGGGGTCAACTATGTTCAAGGGTGTTTCTTTACAAAGATTACAAATTACTTACAATTTTACAAAGAATAATTTAATGAAAGAATACCATATACAATTACTTACAATGAAGAATACTAGGATACAAATTATACAAAGCAAACTAACCATGTTTATCTTTTATGTGTGCAGGATACAAAAGATCAAAGCATATCACCACATATATGAGATCATCATCAACACATTATACCATCACAGTATTACAAAGACTTGGAAGAGTTAGGCACAATTATTATGAAGATTATTGAAGATGATCAACACTCTCAATTTATTAAACCCCCAAGTGTTTATTAGATTAGGTCTAGGGTTTAATAGTTAGGCTTTTCTTAAGATTCAACAAGTTTTATTAGCTTTCACCAAAGCCTCCTCCTCCTATTGCCAAAGAACTATTGGATGCTCAAGATAGTATGGCAACGAGGCCAACCCTAGCAAAACCAGTCAGCCCAAAACAAGAGTACTTCTCGGAGAGGACACACACCTGGTGCGCCACGGCGCAGTCCCCTGCCACTACCCTTCGTTGTTTTCCTCAAGCCCCATTTTAGATGGTGAAGATGGTGGTCTAAGATACCCTAAAGTAGTCTATTAAGTATATAAGTTGATTAGGTAGAATTTTAGGTGACTTTTAGAGTGTTTAGAAGATTTTAAAGCACTTTTTAGGTGCAATTTAGTGATATGGCCGAAACAGTTATTAGCTTTATGAGTGTGTTGCCTTAAGCTTAAACAATGGAGTATATCAACACATGTAAAGCAAAATAAGAGATGGCTGAAAGAAATAAAGATTATCACATGCACATCAATAGCTTGCTAAGAAATAAGAGATCAATGGCAAGGACAACTTGCCTTAAAGAGATGAAAGAAAATTTATATGTTTGCCTACTTAACCATTCAATACATTCCAAGCCCAAGTAAGTGGCTACCAATAGATGTAAACAATAAACCAATGAACCAATTACTTGCTAAGCACTTAAGAGATATGAAGCATTAAGATTAGACCATGTGCATAAAAAGAGATAATAGAAGCTTGAAGTGAAACTAAGCAAGATCTAGTTAGAGTATTTTAAGTGTGTTGCCCAATAGGCTTAAGATAATGAGATAGATCTATAACATAAGCATTAAGAACATATTAAACATTATATTACATCACATCACATCAAAAGTAAAGCATTAACACTTAGCCTTACCTCTTTGGGGTATTCCTCTCCCAAATAGGTAGGTTATTAAGTTATATTTGCTTAGTTAAGTTAAGTTTCTTTGAGATTTTAGTTATTAGGACAAACCATGAAAGGGGAGCAAGAAAGTAAGCTAAGCTACACTCTAATCTACCAACAAGCAAGCAAACCCCACGGCCTAGGTTGAGAAGGTGCCCACAGCTTCTAAACATCATGATCAAGCTAGGAAGAAAACCTAAAAAAAAAAAAAATTTAATGCTAGATCTAGCTTACGTCCTACCTACCCAAAGGCTCATAGAAGAGGGGAGGCCATACCACTTCCCCTCTTGCACTATGAGCTCAAACAATCAAGCAAAAAGAGAAGAAGTAATGCACTACTAAGCTAGAAAATGAAGGGGAGGGATAGAAATAGATACCAAATCCCCCAAAGGGGTCTTGAAGTGTTGTGTGTGTCTCTTTGGGGCATCCAAGAGCCTCCAATCAGATTTGATATACCTGCGAAAACAACAAGATTTGCTTGCTAGGATGGCTACACACAACCAAGAAAAGTCAAGGAAACCCTTGCCCTTTTGGGGCAAGAACTTTCCACAAGAAAGAATATATATTTTATATGATTTTTGACCTATCCAAACAATTATATGTAGAGCAAGTGGGGTCACCTATAGGGGTGATACCAAGGATAAATGAAGTGAAAACACAAGAGAGGGGGCCACACTCAAGTCACAAATTAATTAAAAAGGGAAAAACGTCAATCCCCCTAGGGGGGCGCAACTTTTGAGTGTGGAGGTGGCAAAAGGGGTTAAACAAGGTTGAAAAAGGTTGGGAGGCTAAGGTTATGCTTAGGGGGTATCTCTCTAATCATCATTTCAACATTTCATATCATCTAACTCATTATTACAATTTTTACATCTTGCCATGTTTAGACTTTAGCAATTAAAATTGTTGTTTTACACTGACTGACACTCCGGGTGGACTAACCCATGGCTAAAGTTGTCCGACTGAGATGAAACTTGGTCCATGGATGTAGGGGGTGATATTACATTTCTTTTGAGCACAAATACCCCTATCAAAAGTCCAAGGATCCAGTTTTTACAATTATTGCTAAAAAATAATTAATTAATTAAACCTCCAAACTTAGGGAAATTTAATTAAAAAAAAATTAATCTACACTTGACGGAATTCCACAAAACTTTCTATGATGTCTTGCATGGTCATTTACAATGAATTCCCTATATAGTTACCAAGACATAAGCCCACTAGAACGTTGTTCACCACTTTGGAGGACATATGCAAAGTGTGAGGGAAAAACTCAAGGGAAATCAGTAAGACTGAAAAGCCCAACTGATAACCTGAGGATAAAAAACCCCTGGTGAAAGGAACTCTCCCAGTAAACCGATCCCAAGGTAACTGACCTAGAAATGACTCATGCAGACCTATTACATTATTAACCCATGCAGGGGTACGCAAATTCCAATTACAAAAATAAGTGTTGGGCCAAACACTGCCCTGTAGAACCAAAAGTCTTCGACAATCCTGGCATCTGATGATGCATCTCTTCATGGCACATGAGTTTACCACCAATGCTAAATGGGCGGTCAACAGGTGGTTTTTGAGTAACCCACCGATCATTTCACAATTGTCCCCACGCTGACATGTACCCCTTCTTGGAAACTGTGGTTTGGATTGTGGGACCGCCTTGTATAATTATCTGTCGCACAACTTCGATCTCCGCAATGCCTCTCGACCCTCGATCTTGATAGATCATGACCAAAGTTAATGCGGGCCCAATCCAACTAACTTCTTTTTCACGCTTAACTACCTTGTGCCACCACCAGAAGCACCACTCGACATGACACACGAAGTTGATATGTGGTCCAATCTGGCGGGTGACATATGTCACGTCCTGATTGCATTTCCATCTTACCAAGGTTCTTAACTCACTGACATGTGGCAGACATCCCATAAGTCCATGTCATCCCTAGTGATGTCAGCAGGCCACGTCACTCCCAGACTTCGGGCTTCGGGAGATTTCACCTTAGCATACCCCGTTTCTCCCGAACGCCGAACTCCCGAACAAGTCGATCTTCTGACACACGTCTCTTGCGACAAATGGTCTGTATTAACTCAGGATTTCGAGACTTCGGGAGTTTGTGCTCTATTCACACCTTATTTCTCCCGAATGTCGTATTCCCGATCAAGCTAACTTGCCGACACGTGTTCCTTGCTTGGATCGATGGACAGGAAATACACAAAGTTTACTCTGTCGTCTCTACACGTGACCGAGAGCTGTGACCTCGGCTTAACCTTTGGGCGCTTATCTCACTTTGCAAGATCGACAGTCGTGTTTTAATGAACTGTGAAGATCAATGACCAGGAGTGATTGCGGGAACTCAACTTGCTCATGCTTTAATTTCCTTCCTGATCTTTGTAATGCGAAGATGCTCGTCCGTAGTGGGACCGATATCCACCGTTGATCTGTTGATCAAGCAAGATCAACGATCTTGAGGGATTGCAGGGTCTCAACTTACTCTCGCTTTAATTTCCTTCCCGAACTCCGCAATCGCTCCCCATCGTCGATCTCCCCTCAATGAGATCTGACAATCGTGACTTAATCTTTGCTTGATCTGATGGCTCAACTTCAAACCTGGCGGTTCCAAACCCCCCGGTTACTGCAGTTTCTTTTCTCTGTTATCTTTCTTGAATCGCTATACCTTCTGAGCTTCCAACCACGGCCAAGGTGTTATCTTGGAACTCTGGCATGGTCTGAAATTCAAATTTTGTCCTTCTCAACAACAATTTTCTCTGATCTTTTGATTCCATAACCACTTATATGGCCTAATTCAGGCTTAGTGTCGAAAACCAGGCTCTGAACTTCAATTTTGTCCATTTTGACAACAATTCTTTTTCGAAACTTTTGCTTCGGCTTCCACTAACATGGCCCATCCAGGCTCAGTGTTGAAACCATGGCTCTGATACCAATTTATAACGTCCCCAACCACCAAACAACAAGAATTCCCACTTAAAAATGATGTGCCTGAGCTGACACATGTCTCTCATAAAGCACGTTCCTTTCCATTTGGAAGTCATTCCCTCTTCCCAAAGGAACTTAGGATATAATCACATCCTTCTATCAACATTTAGAATAATAATAAATTATTCTTGGACTTAAGCTCTTAAGCTTAGTCCCTATTTCTAGCCTCTCAGTCCCCTCTCCCTTACCTAGCCTAGTGGATCTTAGTCCCCCATACTCTTTCTTTGTGGTCGGTCTACACGCAACGATGTTTTTATATTAATAATATAATTATTTACATGTACAAAATAGGCTCCTGGCCTTTAACACCTAGGCTCTCTGGCCTAATAAACACATAAGCCCATCAACTTGTAATTGCTTGTCTCACCGGCCTACAAAACATGTTACAATTCATAAATACAACTGGGGATATTCCTTGGGGATATTACACGAAGTGGCCTATAAGCTAGAGCTACTCGAGGGGAGCCAGATTCACAATGTGTTCCACGTTTCTTGTCTTAAGAAAGATGTGGGACAATTCATCAACACTTCAGAGAAGCTTCCACCTTTGTATGAGGAAGGGAAGTTGGAGTTAGTTCCTAAAAAGATATTGGAGTTTAGAGAGAGTAGATTGAGGAGCAAGGTCATCAGGGAGTATTTGTTCAGATGGAGGGGACTTCCAGTAGAGGATGCTACTTGGTAGAGTGAGCAGATTTTGTAGCACCCTGGATTGATGTTGCTTGAGGACAGACAATCTCGAGAAGGGAGGATTGTAATGTCCCTTTTTTAGTAGGAGCTCCAGAGAGGAAGGCTTTGTAGTCTCAACATCCCCTTTTAGACTATATCCAGGAAGAAACAGGGTAAAAGGGTCATCTGATGTCATTTCACTGGGGAATATTATATTTCGAAAATGACATTAAGTGAAAAGTGGGAAAAATCCAAATATAGAGGTCACTTAAGTGAAGGAGGCTAAATATAGGGGTCAACGAAGAATTAGGGTTTGAAAGAGTATATGATGGAGAAAAGCGACCTAATTGATCATTATCACAGATTATGATTTGAGAATTGAGCTCTGAGGAGAAAACACACAGGTCCAGGCGAATCAGTGGAGGATTGTGGATTCCAGGAGGAAGACACCAGTTGGTTGATTTCATTGTTGAGAGACACACTCTAGTCACCGGAAGGATCACACAGATTCTTCATAGGTATTCAAAAACAATTTTACAGGTCCAGTCAGCCAGGGCGCACCTCAACAGGGAGAGGGCGTGAGGGTTGAGAGACTCAGAGGTTTAGCCTGTCCAGACCAGGGAGAATCCAAATATTTCCTTCCGACCCATTTGAGGTGAAGGAAGGGTGATTCTTTTGAGATACTTCTCATAAAGGAATCATCTAGGGCACATCATAAATCTATTGAGGGCGCAACACTTGTGTAGGTTTAGTCGGAGTTCCAGAGAGATCCTCAGACCAGATCCAGGAAATCCCTTCCGACCAAGTTCATAGGAGACCAGGGCGCATAGTTTGAGACAATGACAACCATTTTTTGACAATGGAATCACTAGGGCACAACAGTTGAGCCTAGGAGGTGTGCAACCCCCCCAGGGGATCCCATCCGGGGTTCGTACAGATCAACATAGGGAATATCTTCAGGCCGACAGATGGTGAGAGGGTGTATGAGGCTAGGGTGACCCAGTTGAGATAGTTTTCAGGATTATCAGAGGAGTTTAGCCACCATGGAGAACATTTCAGTCTTTGCAGTAGTTGCCATGTGAGTTGTTGGGTGCATGCAATAGTTTTTCAGTTGCATGCAACAGTTCTCCCCTCTATTCCTTTGATCCAACGATCTTCTTCATTCTGGGTATTTTGATTTGTATTCCAGTTAAGATCCATCTAGTCGTGATCTCGCTAAGAGATTCCATTTATTTTCATGCATGTGATATTGTACTTTTGATCATTATTCATAATAAAAATTATTGCAGTGTTCTATGTTCCAAATCTATTGCATGTCCATTCTACATTGATAAACACAAGAAAACACAGTCAAAATTCTACCTAAAACTCATTCAAAAACCCTTAACTGCATCTAGAATCCCAACGAGTATCAGTTTCGGCATTACATAGTAAGCAGTTGAGGTTAATATCCAAATATGCAGATCTAGGGATATTATAGAGATGAATCTTTTGCATCCAAGGGTTTCTCCAAGAATTCTTCATTTTCCAAGTTATGAAAAGATGCACCGTAAGAGTCAAAAACTTGGAAAAGTGTACAACTTACCTCATTCTTGTCTTTATGTAAAGGAGCGATAGAAGCTTGGATGACTTCATCTTCATCAAATGGAGGAACTAATGCCAATGTCTCATCTTCATGAGGATTACTTTCAACAAGACATTTTTCATGGACTTGATCTTCAACACGATGTACTTCATCAAAATCTCTTTCTTCAACTGTTTCACGAGGTAGCTCTTGTTCTAATTCTTGTGCTTGGTGACTTTCCTTGTGAATTTTTTGTTCTTCAATTAGGTCTTCATTGTCTTCAATGGATTCATGAGATGGAACTTTCCCTTCTTCAAGGGTTTGGTAATCTTCTTCATGATTCTTCTCTTCGAGTTCTTGTTCTTCAAAAGGGTCAGAAAAGAGTCCTTCTTGAAAGGTTGTTGTAATATCTTGAAGAGTATCTTCAAATGTCTGAAACCTTGGGCCCCAATGTTTGAGAAATTATGGAATGTGAATTGCAAGAGACGATATATTCCAAAGATTCTAAAAACAATCTCATTAGAACATCTTCATATATCACATTTATCTCAGAAGTGTATTTGACAAATTTCACAACAAGTGCAAAGGTTGAAGATGGATCACTTGAGAATATTCAAAATATGATGATACCTTCATACGAAATCATATGAGTGGAGTCCCTATATGAGCTCCCTAGACAAGGCTTATCAGAATGTATAACAAAAGAAGGGATTCTACACCCAATGGAGTTGCAGGTAAGCTATAGAAATAAGGCTTTGAAGTAGTCTTACCAAGAAAGTGTCGTAGGATGAATGACTCAATTCTTCTCAACAACATCGCCAAAATGTTATGACAAAATATGTCACTTGTGCAAAGCGTTCACAAGTGTCAAACAGGTCTAACAATGTGTATTTGAGATAGAGTGAGTTGATTAGGGTTAGCAAACACTTATAGGTAATAAGACTAGTGTCTTTTTCTTTCCTTTGGGAAAATGGAGTCAAAGCAAACCCTTGGAAGATTTCTAAATGCAAAGGAGGAGGTTGAAGGTCAAGTCTTGGAGTTACACCATCATAAAACCAATACAAAACTTCTTGAAAACAAACCCCAAGGGTTATACCATCATAGACCCAGTTTGGCACAGTTTTCTAGGAGGTCGTACAACCATTAATACACCCTGTTATCGCGCAGTTTATAGTTTAGGTCATAGACTAGAGGATAAGGGTCAAACTGGCGTAACAGGGACCTACCCCACCCATTGTCACCAAAATGGGGAGGTCCTTTCTATTTAGGGTGGCTAAGCCCAATGGAGACGTCCCTGGCAATCTGGGGTTTGAAAGAAAAAGGCTAAGAGGATTAAGGTTAGTTTCCCCTTCACAGATTACCGCCCAGAAGATAGTCAAGTAAAGAATAACCACAGAAAATATACCTGCTCGCGAGACAAGACAACAATGAAGCTAGTACATGCAATAATGGTTAATACTTCATAAATCAATGACTATTAAAGTTTAATGTATCTAATCATATACAGCAGTAAATATTGACGAAGTCAATGTTTGCAATAATGACAATGGCAATATAATGTTACTTGTCAATAAACACTAGAATAATATAGCATCTAATGAAAATGATCAATCCTTGAATTAAATCAATGCATTAAATGTTATTAATTGCTCATATACAATAGATTGTTGCGTCAATATCCTAGGGATGACGTCAGCTTCCTTTAGGGTTAGTATGATTAAGCAATATAACAAAGAAAGAAGGTCAACGTTTTGCTAATTAGCCAATGAAAATCATCAATTTATCAATGTCTATCACAAGATGACCGAGCCAACAGTATTTCCTATCAACAAAAGCTCAATAAAGGCATAACATCATCATTTATTGCTGAGTTAGAGGGTTTGTTGTGTCAGGTATGACGTTATCCCTAATTAGTTGCGTTAGGGTTAGTTAGGGTTTCAAAATTTGAAAGTTTGAAAGATGAATTTGCACAACAAGCTCAGCGTTGGAAAGAATACCAGTGCCTTAGGGTAATATGGAGTCAAAAGTAAGGGAAAAATCTCAGGAGGATTTAAAATCTAAAGACTAGAAGGTTAGGTTCTATGGTGCTGCAATGGCAGGGCCCTAGAATCAAAACCCTAAGGGAAGGAGGCTCATTCCGGTGTTTCTTAAGCAAGGCCTCATGCTCCTTCCTCTTTCTCTAAATACTCTTGGCAAAACGG
>ML808800.1:111458-123060 GCA_009831015.1 Picea engelmannii
AAAATTATATAGAGGTGACGTCATATTGCTAAGATAACTTGTTATACCTGCAACGTTGTGACTTCATTCATCTATTTTGATTGACATTGAGTTACTTAATGCATCTGTAAGCTAAATTTGTAAAACGTTTTTTCTCTTTGTCTCTCTTTTGATCCATTAATTAAGGTTGACGTCATGCCTATTGTAGAAACAATATATAGGTGACGTAGCAACATTATATATGAGCCAAATTTGACATGTTTATTGCATTAATGATATGATACAAGGTCTAATATTGAACATTGAATGCTTATTACCTTTTATGCTTTGTTGAAGAAGTGATACAAGTTGTTTATCTTTTCTTAGCAATCATTGACTTCGTCAACAATTGCATTTGATCATTGCTCATATATTCTTTAAAGATAGTCATTGATTTCATGAAGTACTAACCCAATGCAAGCACATTCTAGTTTTCTTTGTTTTTGTCTCGCAAACAGGTGCATCATCAGTGGTCCTATCTCTTTGACGATCTCTTCTTGGGCAGTAATCTGTGAAGGGGGTTTCCTTGACTTAGCCTTTACCCTTTAGCCTTTCTTTAACCCAGATTGCCTTAGGGACGTCTCCCTTGGACTTGCCCTCCTAAATAGAAAGAGCTCCCCATCGAGGTGACAGTGGGTGGGGAAGCTCCTGTTACCCCGGTTTCAAGCCCTGACTCAAGCTCTTGGACCTTTCCTACAAACTGTGCGATAATAGGTACAACGAACCGAGTGATTATCCTATCTGGAAGGAAATCCATTACTACTTTGTCGATTGCATGCTTAGTGTGTATTTCTTCTACCCACTTAGTGAAATAGTCAGTGGTTGTAATTATCCAAGTAAAACCATTACTTGAATTATCTTTGAACTGACCTATAAAGTCAAGCCCCCACTGTTGAAAAGGAGCTTCGACAACCACAGGCTGAAGAGGAAGGCTGCTAGCTTTTGCTTCCCTGAAAATAGATGACACTGCTGACAACCCCTGACCATTTTGTGTACATCTGAGAAAATGGTCGGCCAATAATAACCTGCTCTGAGGATTTTGTGGGCGATGGTTTTGGCCGCAAAGTGGCCACCACAAAATCCTAAATGGAAGTCAATCAAAAGTTACTTAGACTCTAGCTCATCAACACATTTGAGGATCACTCCATCGAGGTTCTTCCACCCCAAGCCGTCTTGAATGATACAATACTTTGTTGCTTTCAACCTTAGAGCCCTCCTCTTGTGACCAATCAAATGACTTGCGCAAGTAAGGTTTGAGATAAAGTATATGATATCTGCATACCACTGATGTTGTTCTAACCTTTGAAGCTCTGATGACAAGGTTGGCCTAGTTTGGTTAGTTTGGCATACTAAGTCCAACACTTGTTCATTTCCCTTGGTGAGCATTTGAGCTAAACGTTGACCTTTAATCAACTTGGTGGGTTTTATTTCTAAGTCATACTCTTGTATTTTAGACACCCACTTTCCTCTATCTCCCAAACAATCCTGCTGACCAAGGATATCCTTTACTGCTGTGTGAGGGACATACCCCACAATCTTTGAGTATCCTATGTATACTCAGAAATGTTTGAGAGATCTGACTAAGGCATATTCTTGTTTTTCCATACATGTGTAGTTAAGTTCTGAATTCTGCAATGCCTTACTCATAAAAGCAATGGGTTGCTCCTGACCCTCATTATTCTTCTGGAGCAACACCCATGCAATAGTATCCTCAGAAGAAAAAGAAAATATCGAAGTTTCTTTTGAATAGTCAAGACTAATTAGCATTGGTGATTTGCCAATTGCATCCTTAGTAGTTTTAAAAGCAATCTTTCCTTCTTCTGACCACTCATACTTAGCATCTTTCTTTAATAACTTGAGGAGTGGTTTCATTAACTCAACTAAGTTAGGAATAAATCGTCTGAAGAAGTTTATCTGTCCAAGAAAGGATTGAAGGGCTTTCTTGGTTGGGGGTAAAGGAAATTTTTGTATGGCTTCGACCCTTTCAGGATCCATTTTTACCCCATCTTCTGCTATGATATGACCTAGCAGCTTACCTTCATCAACACACAAGATGGACTTAGTTGGGTTCAAGGAGATGCCATATTTTCGGCATCTTTCAAAAACCTACCTGAGATGACTTATGTGATTTGATATTTTCTTGGAAAATGTTGTTAAGTCATCCTGGTAGATTTCTATGATTTTGCCCATTAGTTCATGAAAGGCATAATCCATGGCTCTCTGAAAAGTGGCACCTGCATTGAGTAAGACAAAAGGCATTCTTAAATATTCAAACGTGCCCCAAGGAGTGGTGGAAGGTATTTTTGTTCTGATCTTCCTTCCTCACCAAGACTTGGTTATAACCTGAGAAGCCATCCAACATGGACATAATCTTGGAACCTGTTACCCTTTGAAGTAGGGTTTCCATGTTGGGGAGGGGATAGTTGTTTTTGATACATGCATGATTTGAGTTTCTAAAATCAATACATAGTCTAATCCCCCCGTTCTTTTTTCTGACCACCACTAAATTGGAACACCAAGATGAGTGTCTGGTTGGAGTAATGATTCCAACATCCAACATCTTTTTTAACTCGGCTTGAACTAGAGGTGCTAACTTAGGATTTATTCACCTAAGTTTTTGTCGAAAAGGTCTTGTGTCAACTTTGATAAGGATAGTGTGTTGAAACACATATTCTTTGTATGCTTTGAGTTCATCATAGGTGAAGGAAAACACATCCCTATACTCTCGGACTAGGTTGATTAGTTCCTTCCTTTCCTTTTCTGTGGTTCCTTTTCCAATTTTTATCATTCTTGGGGATTCTTCTGTCCCAATGTTTATTTCAACATATTTTTCAGGCTTTATTGTTTCTTTTTTCTTTTTGTACATGTCATGCTTATCAAAAATTTCTTCAAGGGAAGTTATACCTCTGGGTACTGGATTTTTTATGGGATTATCGTCTTCAATATATTCCTTGCCTTCCTCTTTGTAGCTGACATTAAATTATGAGAATTCACCTAAGTTATGGATGCACCTTAGAACTTGTTTGTCATCTTTGAAAACTTGCCAATTGTCAACATTCTTTGCGTAATGATCCCAAGCCAATTATTTGCTTGAAACCACTAACTACCACTGATTTGATTGTTATTTGTTGTGCAGGTGGATATTGGAGTTTCGGCCTTAGGGTTTGTTCCAGTTATTTAAATGGTGTTCATACAAGATCTATCCAACACATGCAATATCACAAACATACTCAAGATATGGAAAACACAAGCATAGATCTGACCTTTATTATCATAAGCATGAATCAGATATAATATAGAGCAGATCTGGAATAATCCTTAGATGGCCCCAATAAATAAGAGATATGAGCTACTACAAAATAATCCCTCTAATACAAAAGATGCCTCCAAAGGTTGAATATAATATGAAGACCCAAGATGCCAACAACAGATGAACGCTCAACCCCCCTGGGCTGTTGGTACGTCCTGCTGGCTGAAAGGGGCCAATAATTCGGCCTAGGTGAAGGAAAGGCTCAGATCATGCTAAACTCCACCAAGATGTAGATCGAGACCAAGGAAACCTCTCACGGAATTCTAAAGCTCAAATACTCAATCCTCCTCTGTTAGTGGTTGAAACCCTAATGCAGTATGCGCCCTCCTGAAGCCTTGAATAACTCAATAAGTCATTCTAAATGAAGGACACCTCCAAAACCTTTGAAACTCTATAGAATGGTAGATCGGGCTATGGAAACCCTGTAGGAGAAGTTTCAGGTCCAGATTCTAGGTAGAACTCCCTAGATCTAAGAAATACTGAATCACAGGACGTCCTCCTTGCCTCAAGGCCGTCCCAATCTGTAGTTGAAGATCTGATAGTGATAACTCCCCAAGAAAACCTCCAAAATGATGGTTGAGGACCTGCAAATAGAACCCAAGTGTTGGAATTCTCCCAAGCTCTCCTGATTGGCTGGATCAAACTCCTCTTCAAGTGATGGTCCGCCCTTGCTTGAAATTCCTGAACAGTACGGCCCTACTACTTTCTTGAATTGATAGGTGGATATGTGATGAGTGTATAATGGTGTGGGTGGAGTCTTTCATCCCCGAGACCAAGCTTGAAACAAGGTGAGTGGGTCTTTCACCACTGAGTTGCTCACAAGGGTTTGTAACAGCAAAACCCCCAAACTGTATGCTCAGGAGCAAGAACAAGCAATTACCAAAATCCAGAATGCCTAATAGGTGCGCCCTGACCTTCTATTTATACTTTTCTTCTATTTCTCTGTTGAGTTAGGTTAACCCCTAGGGTTAACTCCTCCATCTCTTCTATTCCTTTATTGAGTTATCTTTTACTCCTTTTTCACCTTTTCATCAAGTCAACTTAAGAATATAACCTTAGTTTGGTTGACCTTTCCCCTTAGTGTGGGACTATGGCCTAGTGGGGATGCCTAGGCCACTGAGTCTCCTCAATACCTCTTCATCAAGAGGTGGGGGACATTACAATTTGGGACAGATGGCCTAAATATTATCTCCAACTTACCTTCACCTTTCATTAAGTTTTTTAAGGGCTGGAGGGTAGAAGCGGCTATAGATAGACTATCATCCAAACTGTTTTGATCTCTTGGGATAGCAATAAGGTCTAAGGAATCAAAAGATTCCATGGTATCCCATATAGCATTTCTATATCTTCTATGCCTCTCACTTTTGCATGCATACTTGTTCTTAACTTGGAGAATCACTAAGTTTGAGTCACCCTTTACATTGAGAATTTTGATACCCATGTCCTTAGCGATTTCTAAGCCTAGCAAAAGTGCCTCATACTCTACCACATTAGGAGTTGCATAAAACTCAAGTCTGAATGCAAAGTTGTAAGTTTTATCTGTTTGAGAATTTAACATAATGCCTGCCCCTTTGCTCGACCTAGAGTGAGCTCCATTAAAGTGCATTTTCCATGCTTTATTGCAAACTTTTTCATCTTTAAACTTGTCTTGAGTTGGAGCTAAGAAGTTAGAGCAGATGGAGAAGTCACCCATATATGACACTTGGCAAAGAAACTCATTAAATTGATCTTTAGGGTCTTCTATGTGATACTTCTTTTCCTTTTCCCTAAAGAGTTTGAAGCTTTCAGTTGAAGGAGGAGCGTATGGAATAGTAGCAAAAGTCAAATCCTTATTCAAACAACCACCCATTGTTGCTCCCCATTTCCTAGATAATAGCATCCCCCATGCATCCGATACATCTATGACAAGGACGTCCATTTTGAAATCAAGGCTAGCTTAACTGGGAGATCTATAATTATTTCGTGTGTTTCTATTTCTCTTGAGTAAATGGCACACTCATTCTAATAAGGCCTTGTGATTTTTAGACCTAGCCTTTGCATAATCCCTTTTGTGATAATATTTGATGAAGCCCCTGAATCATACATGCAGTTGTGTAGCCACTGATTGTTTATTTCAAGTGAGACAAAGAAAGGAGGATTTTCTTCCTTAGTCCTATCTCTACTAGTTAAGACCACTGGAGGATCTGCATGTTGTTCCACAATCTTTTCTTGTTCTTTTGGAGAAACTTTACTTGGAACAACTTTATTACTTGAAATAATTTTCTTGCTTGGAGGGTCTATAGCTTGCAGAAGCTTCTCTTTCTGTGAAGGAATTTTGAGTAGATCTGACACTGAAACCAATACCTTTGCATTTGTTATCCAACTACCTAGATCAACATTTAAATTAGCAGTTGGAGTTTGTGTGGGAAAAGTTACCTTTGGAAAGTTGTTTTGAGAGTTGCTAGTTCCTTCTTTTCCTTTCCTCTGGTAAACAATTCCTTTGTGCCTTGCTAACTCTAAGATCTGCTCACTTGTAGGTTTGTGACCATATAGTTTAGTCACATTATCATATTCCTCAACCACCTTTTGTGTTGGCTCACTCCTTTCTTGCATTTGAAGCCAATAATCCATAGATAGAGGATGAGTTTCACCGAAATTATCGATGTGGTTGACATTTCTTGGATGACCTACATAGTTTCTTGTTTGAAGAAGGCCTTGTTCATTAATTTGACAAAATATTGGACAAGTAGACTCCTCATGAAAGTATTCACATGATATGCAGAAAGGTGGTGCTTCTTCATGAACCACATTATTGGACTCTAATTGATTAGGTAGCATTTTGTCTTGAGGGGAATCTTTTCTCTGCCACCTATCATTATTCTGACTAGGTTGAAACTTGTTATTTTGTGACCTTTCCATTGCTATCAACCTATTTTGCATGGCACTAAGTTGAGTAGCATGGGTAGCTTCCATTAATTTGACCATCTCTGTAACGACCTTTAGGGGGTCGAAATTTGGGTCTTTATTTTCGGGAGCTGCAGCGGAAACTTTGTCCTTAGCCTTTGTTTGCCTAGAAGTGCTTCCTCTACTGAAACTAGGAATGTTGGACTTGCCTAATGCTTGCATGTTCTTATCTATTTTGACTGTTATATCTTGAGCTGACTTGAGGTCTCAGGGTTCCTTATCTCTAAGCTGGTATCTCATTTCCCCTCCAAAGGCCTCTATATAGTAAATCAATATAGCTTCTGCTGGTGGTTTGATGTCTGAGTGCATGCTAGAGACAAGTTCATTAAACTTCTGATTGTTCATTCTCATTTTTCTTGATTGAGTTCAGGGTTGCTAACAACTAACGATGGTCTTTCTTCTCCCCCTGCTTTTCAATGAAGGCATCTGTAATTTCTTTGAGCATTTTGAATTTGTTTTCAGGCAGATCTTCATACCAATCTAAGGCAATATCTTCTAAGGATAAGACAAATAATTTCATTTTGACATCTTCATAATCATGAGCTGCACACCATTTGTTAGTACATCTCATGAAAGCTTTGATATGCATTTTAGCTGATATTGCATTGTTACCCTGGAAACTATGAAGTTTTTCTATGGCTTTTTCAGGTAAAGCATGCAGATAATTATTAATTGCAGTAAAGTCACATTTATTATAGATAGACATTTTTGAAATAAAACTTTGATCAACAAAGAGCAAGTGTATATCAAAAATTGACTCTGTTCCTAAATGACTAAGTACTCTACGATAAGAGGCTTTGGATAACCTCCTTAGATAAACCTTCTCAAGTTCAGGAATGAGGTTAATTATGCCTTCTGAGTTCCTCCTAGTAGAATGCCTAGTTAAATTGGAAGTTAGTGGAATCGCCAGATGGTTGAGTCTATTTCTGATAAACTACAAGCATAAAAAAGAAAACTAAGTAAAACTAAAAAGAAAAACAAGTCATGATCCGAGAATAGAAAGGATTATCCCCAGCAATGGCGCCAAAAAGGTTGTTGTCCTAATACACACCTGGGTTATCATGGAAGAAACCTTCAATTCACTTGGTGTGTCCTTGGGAGCAAGTCTCGAGTCAAGGTGTCGTCACTTGATCCTCAAATCCTCTGTTTAGGCCAACTCCTAGCGAAGCCAAGGGGGGTAGTCCCTATAAAAATAAAACTAAGTCTTTTCTAAACTAGGAAAGAAAAACAATTTTATATAGGAGTTTATTGCTGAAAATAAAATTCGATCATTCACCACTTAGCATTTATCATCATAAAGAATACTTTGTTCATGAAACATTTATACATAAAAAATGATACAACATCTGCAATATTCAAAATCATAAAGAAGATTAGATAACATGCATAAATGTAACTTCTCACATAAGATAGATTGAAAGTATTTTAACCAGTGCCTTAAAAGGGGTCGTGGACAGTGTAGATCGAAGATTTTATTAAGGTAAATTTTTTGATTAGTTAGTGAAAAGTGTTTGGCCCCTTAGGAAGCTTGTTCTCTGCTTGGACTTGTTGAGAGTTTATCGAAACCCAATGGTCTCACCAGTAAACTCACCAAAATTGTTGGATGTACAACACGACGAACCGTCTTACTTCCTAGGTCACTTTCAGGCCTTTTCCTCCCAATGAACTCACAATCTTAAGGGATTTCCCTATTAAACTAGCAAGGTTCAATTACCTTGATAAAACTTAAAAAAAGATAGATCACACACCCTGCTTTGTAATTGAGGCACTTGTACAAACACTTGACAGAAATGAATTTGCAACAATTAAAATGATGTACCTTGCTTTGCAGTTGAGAGAAATTAATAAGATACTGATTGAAAATTAAATGTTGTTGCAAAGCTGAATGAAGAAAGAAAATGACTTGAAACCAAAATTGCATGAAAATCTAAGAAATGGTTTAACATGCATGAAGTTAGAGTGTTGTAGTGTTTTTGATATATTTGACTTGTGTATTTTATTTTTAGATCTTAAGCATGCACAACTCAAAGAGAGAAAAGACAAAGCACAACACAAAACCACCCCCTAAGGGGATGAAGAAACTGGGAACAAAGGGCCTGCTTTTATTACTTATTACAATGGAGAACTTAGTGTTGTATTTGAACTTTTAGCTCTCTTATAAGAAGATGGATCCTTATTAATGGATCATTAAGAGGAGTACAAGAATAAAATAATAAAAGAGACACTTCATTTTGACGAAGTCACAACCCGCCAGGGTCCCTGAAAGTCTAGAATTTCACCCAAAACGAGCGGAATATCCTCTTGGATCTGTACTTGCTGCAACAAAACATCAAACATATGAAGTTAAAAATGATAGAAAATAGTTTTAAACAATTAAAAAAATTACCAAAATTTTAGGAAATTTTCTAAGGCAAAACGACAAAATTTTAGAGCTTTTTGAGACTTTAAACCATCCTAACTTAGGTTCTTTTTAAAGATTTATGTTTGCTGTTTTAGGAAAACAAACATACAATCTCTAAAAAGCTTGATAAACAATTTAAACTAAACAAAGAACTTTGATATAAAGCTTTAGATGAAAAGACCAAGTAAATTGCTTCAAAACTTTGTCTAGATCTACCTGTGAAAAAAAAGACAAATTTCAGCCTAGATCTAGCAAATCATACATGCAAACCTTAGATGTTTGAAAATAAAATATTGACTTATTCTAACTTGCATGCAATTGAAGAAAAGAGTAAGGAAGAGAGATTTTATCAATTTTATAGAGATTTTGTCTGAGCCTGGAACTTTGGGCTATGGGGTTCTCTTGGTATGGGAAAGAGGGCGCTTGATTTTAGAAACTGTGGACGATGACGATGGAAACCACCATCTGCCAATCCTCCGCCTTGAGGAACCTATAATTAAAACACTTCAATCTTGTACAAAAAACTGTCAAAGGGATTCCCTACACACACAAATCACAACGTATGTTAGATTTAACCGAAAATAAAACATGCATTTAAGAGTCTATGAAGTAAACAAAGGAAATAAGATGAATCAACCTAGATTACTCTTACCCAATTATATGATAGCATATCTATTAGGCTTTAACACTTGAGGATAAGATCAAAATATAAATCAATACATATTACCTCATAAATTGTTTGCATTAAGGTCAAGACAACCACACATTTGAATCCACACCAAGATTGCTCCAAAGGTTTTTTATTCCAAATGATTACAAAATGTTACAATACTTCTTTGCCCAAGACTGAAATCACTAAAGGAGAGGTCGACCACTTCTTAAATAGGAATGGGAGTGACAATTCCTAGGTAAAGCATGCGCTAGGTTTAGGTTTAGGGTATAGGAGATGCGCTAGGAGTTGGCCTAGACGAAGGAGTTGAGGATCAGGTGACAACTCCTTGACTCGAGACTTGCCCCTAAGGACATACTAAGTGGATTGAAGGTTTCTTCCATGTTACCCCAAGTGTGTATTAGGACGACAACATGAGGCAAAAATATCGAGGAGTAGACCTGTACATTGTTGCAGAAAATTTTGGAAAGAATTTTGAGGAGTTTTGTTCATTTCCTATGTGAAGGCTTGGCACAGTTATTGAGATAAGTTTGTCATTAAATTTCTGAAGATGAATATGCTGTAACAGAATTTCTCTGAAGCTCACTCATTATAAAAACTCCCTCTCTCACTGGTTTTTCCCTTGTGGGTTTTTCCAGGGTCGCTGTTAGACCAAAAATCACTATGTTATTTTTTTGAGTTTATGTATTGCTGATATATTTTATTTTTGTGTTAAAAACGATGTTCAGAATCCTCATGTTTTAGTTCTGAAATTTATTTTATGTTGAGTTTATTTGGTTGTTATAAATTTGGGTTTGGGCATTAAACATTGGTTAAAAAATCAGCGAGATTGAAACTGGGTTGGGGTCTGAAATTTTACATTGAGCACACAGTTTTCAGGGTTTTGAGAACACAAACCCTAGAGAACAACTTGGTGGTGAAAGATTCCACCCATCTTGTTCCAAGTGAATATTTTCATGTCCTATCAAGCTTGTCAACTGGGTCTGTCTTTGACCATAGATTGACTCTAAGTTTCAATTGTCTGATAAAGTATTTGTTGTTGTTTTAGGACAACCAACAATCCAAGAACTTCTTGTTGATTTGTTACAGTTGCATTTCCAATTTTAGGTGCTCTAGCATGTAGTTTTAGTAACCAGAAGTTAGCACATGCATACTAAAATAAGTACAACACACCTAAAGATCTTTACAACTGAAATAAAGCATATCTAAGAGACTAAGACATGCATTTTTGTCCACAGGTATTTTTGGTCAACATGACCCTAGATAAAAACCCCCCCCGGGGAAAACCAGTTTGGGATATTTGTCTATATAATGATGATTAAAGCAAGAGATACAACAAGTAATGAAATACATTGGAACCTGTATACATAGCAAACTCCTCACAAGCCTTGCCACAAGAACCATAGAAAGAAGTGCCCAAACTGTGGTGCACCCTCTCCCTTTGTTTCCCTCTGTACTGAATTGAAGCACCCTAGCTCATCTAGAACCCAATGAAGAAATTCCTCCACAAGAATGTCCTCTCCTATGCCGCCTGTTGACCGCCTATTCAGCTAGGGGTCAACTCACGTGCCGTGAAGATGCATCTTCAGATGCAAATTTGATGAAGACAGTTTTGGTTCTACTTGGGTATCTGATACCCCAGCACAAAAATTTTGTAAACGAAATTTCCGCACCCCTGCATGGGTTAATAATGTAATAAGTCTGCATGGATCATAGTTAGGTCAGGTACCTTGGGTGTTTCCATTGGGGGAGTTCCTTTCACCGAGGGTTTTTTATCCTCAGGTTGTCGACCAGACAAGCTCCTGGCCGACTTCCCTTGAGTTTTTCCCTCCACACATGCAATAACTTCCTCCAAAGTGGTGAAAGGCGCTCTGATGGTCTCATTTTTTGCTAACCTTTGTTTAAGAATGTTGTAAATGACCATGCCAGACAGTGTAGAAAGTTTCGCGGAATTTCGTCTAGTCTAGATAGGTTTTTTTTAATTAATTAATTATTTTTTGAGCTTATGTTGTAAAAATTGGATCTTTGGGCTTTTGATAGGGGTATTTGTGCTCAAAAGAAATGGAATAGCACCCCCTACACCCATATACCAAGTTTCAGCTCAGTCGGATTAAGTATACTATGTCTTAGTCCACTCAGAGTCAGTCTTAGTCAAAATAACAATTTTAATTGCTAAGTCAAATTTTGTAATTTTGTAAAAATGAGTTATTGGGTGAATGTTTAAGGTGGAAAGTGGCAAGTTAGACCCTCCTAACCTACC
>ML808800.1:142901-159800 GCA_009831015.1 Picea engelmannii
TGAAACATAAATTGAAGAAAGAAGACGTCCTAGGCCTAATTGATTTTACACCTAGGGTTTGACTCTTAGGGTTTGAAAAGCCTTGGCCCTACAACACTTTTCATCCCTAGATTTATGTTTTGAAGCTAGTCGTTTTTGCCAAATAGTTTTAAGGAAAGAGGGAGGAGCATGAGGCCTTGCTTAAGAAACACCGGAATGAGTCTCCTCCCCTTAGGGTTTTGACTTTGTGGCCCTGCCATTGCAGCACTAGAAAGCCTAACCTTCTTGTCCTTAAATTTAGATCCTTCCAAGCCTTTATCCTTACTCCTTGACTCCATTTACCCTAAGGCACTAGTCTAATAATGCAACGTTGAGTTTTTTTTTGTGTCAAAACAATCTTTCTAACTTCCAAAAATTGAAACCCTAACTAACCCTAGCGACTTACTAACCCTAAATTCTATGATGATGTCATGCCTATTTTGAACTCTTGGCGGGTATAAAAGTTGTGGCTAGGTCATCCATTGACAGACATTGAAGTGTTGAGTATTTTCATTGGCTTATTTTGCAAAACGTCCACCTCATTGCCTAGCAAACTAACCTAGAAAGTAGGCTGACGTCACCTCTAGTAGGCTTGACGCAACAACATTATATGTGAGCATATTTAAAGCGTTGTGATAATCCAAGGATCGATTTTTGTACATTGAATGTTGTTATCATTTTGTATTTATTGAAGAAGTAATATTATAAGCCATAGCCTTTATTGCAATCATTGACTTCGTCAATAATTACTTTATTTAATGCTCATGTGTATTGATAGTCATTGACAATTGAAGCATTAACCACTTTTTTGCATGTATTAGTTTTATTGTTGCCTTGTCTCGCAAACAGGTGCTTCTACTGTGGTTTATCTTCTCTCTGAATATCTTCCTTAGCGGTAATTTGTGAAGGGAAAACCTTTTTTTTAACTCTTGAGCCTTAATCCTTGTTCCTTTTTCTTTCAACACCCCAGATTACCTAGGGACGTCTCCCTTGGGATTAGCCACCCTAAATAGAAAGAGCCCCCCATAGAGGTGACAGTGGGTGGGGAAGCTCCTGTTACGCCAGTTTGACTCATGCCCTCAAGCTACCTAACCTTGACTACAAACTGAGCGATAACAGGAAGGATCTGCCTATTGAGGATGCTACGTGGGAGAGTGAACAAGTAATACATGAGACAGGTTCAGAATTGCTTGTGGACAAGCAATTTCTAACAAGGGAGATTGTAATGTCCCTCACCTCTTGATGAATAGGTTTGGAGAGACTCAGTAGTCTAGTCATCCCCATTAGATTATAGTCTCATGCAGCATGGGGAAAAGTCAGCTAAACCCAATGTTATAATTTGAAGTTGACTGGAAAAGATAAAAAGTAACTCACTGGATGATTAGAATGCTTGAGGTTGAGTTAGGATTTGAACCTAGGTGTTAACTTAACTCAATAGAAGAATAGAAAGAGGTATAAAGGAAAGCCTAGGGTGCACCTCTCATATCATCTTGGATTATTATGCATTTAGCTATTGAGCTCTTGAGCACACAGTTTTGAGGTTTTTGAGAATTCAAACCCTAGAGAACAACTCTGTGGTGAAAGATTCCACCCATCTTGTTCCAAGCTTGGTCTCGGGGATGAAATACTCCACCCACACCATTCTACAGCATTCACAGGTACCATCATCCATCTAGGAGAGAAGCAGGTCGTACCATTGAGGGTTTTCCAGCAGGGGGCACATCATTCTTTGGAGAAGAGTTCGATCCAGGTTATTAATAGGGATTTTTGACATTCTAGCACCTGGGTATTTCTTGTAGGGCCTTGACCATCAGATTTGGTGTATTTTGAGAGGATTAATCTTGCCAGATAATTATATTGAGCTTTCACACATTTTGGAGAGAAGGAGGGTGCAACTGCAATTCAGATATTCTCAGTTTGGAGGGGCCATACCTCAGATCTGACCCCGAGACTTCACCTAGTAGCTTTTGGTGGCCCGATCTATCTTTCTAAAGAGTTTCAAGGTAGTTGGAGGCCTCCTTCATCAGGACCGAAATATTGAGCTTGACAGTATTCAGGAGGGCGCAGTCTTGATTGTGGATTCAAGAGTTTGGCGGAGCAGATCTTGGCATCTGTACTTGAGACTTCGGGGAGGGCTTCTACTGGCTCTGATCTGTCATTCGGTGGAGTTTGATGCTATTTGGAGGATTCCTTCAGCCAGGCCGAAACCTAGGTCTTCTCACCTCTTTAGGAGGACGTGCCATCAGCCAGGGGGGGTTTGGATTGACCCTGGATTCTTCTTGTATTGATCTTCATTATATATCCATCCTTGGGGGCTTGCATCTTCTTGCCAAGAGCATTTTGTAGTAGCTCATATCTTATTTATTGGAGCTATTTGATGTTATTCCAGTCAATGTTGCTAGAGCACGGAGTGTTTTTAAGAAGTGAAGCGTCAGGAGCGTCATTTTCAAAAAATCCTCGGGAGCGAAGCGTCTATTATATATATATATATATATATATATATATATATATATATATATATATATATAAAATATATATATATATTGCGTTTATATTAAAAAAACATGCAGAAAGACAAATTAGCTGTATAATGTATGAAAAAATGCATATTTGTACATTGTAACATTAAAATGGCATCCATAATAGTAAGTAGTAGTACATCAATGATTAATCATTCGAGCATCAACCATCTAGAATCTAGCAATTACAAACTTACAAACCAACATACAAATTTTTAAGCCATATAATAGAAAGTAGACCATTGAGTGATGGAATAAAATCAGTCATGTAGCAACTGTCAACAATAACATGAGTCATGACCAAATAGTTATGATTACAAAATAGGCCATCTGCACTGAATTATGAAGATCGAAAGGTCCAAAACAATAAAGTTTAAACCGTGCTATACTCTAGAGTCTAGTTGTTAAATACTATGAATCTATCATCTATAGACTGACATGTAAAATAATGAAAAAGGAGAAACATCAAACAACTATCCCATCCTCCTTCCACCAAAACAATTGTCGCGTGTGCCTCTGTTATCGCACAGTTTTATTTTAGGTCACAAGCTATAGGATAGAGGACAAACTGGCGTAACAGGAACCTTCCCCACCCAATGTCACCTCAATGGGGAGGTTCTTTCTGTTTAGGGAGGTTAGCCCAGGGGAGACGTCCCCGGTAACCTGGGGTTTGAAGAGGCAATGGATACAAGGTCAAGTGTTAATATTTCCCTCCTTGCAGGTTACCAACAGTATCAGATAGCCCGGCTAATCATCCAATAAAGAAGTGAAGTCCCTGTTGAAAACACCTGCCAGAACAAGATAATAACAACACAATATGTATATTTGCAGGCTATAACTCAAAGGGTTAGTACATCTTAACTATTTGATTTCATTCAATAAGCAATGTAATAGATAAGATGAAGTCAACGTTCTGCTAGTTAACCTATAAAAGATCAACAATTCATCAATATTCACCAGAATGATCAAGCCTATAGTATATCCAATCAACAATTTGTTTAGTAAATGCTTGACATCATCATTTTATTGCTTATTTATTAGTCAAAAGCTTGCTGCGTCAAATATGACGTCATCTTAGGTTAGCATCATTAGGTTTAGTTAGGGTTTCAAAAATTTAAAGTTTGAAAGATGATTTTGTACACTAAAAATCTCAACGTTGGAGATATTACCAGTGCCTTAGGGTAAATGGAGTCAAAAGAAAGGGCACAAAGTCTCGGGAGGATTCAAACTTAGAGACTGGAAGGTAGGGTTCTAAGGTGCTACAATCGCACAGCCCTAGAATCAAAACCCTAGGGGAAGGAGGCTCACTCCGGTGTTGCTTAAGCAAGGCCTCGTGCTCCTTCCTCCTTCTCTAAATACACTTGGCAAAACAGCTAGCTTCAAAGTATAAATTTAAGGGAGAAGGTGTTGCAAAAGCAAGGCCTTCAAACCCTAGAAGGTGAAACCCTAGGTGTAGTGTAACTAGGCCTAGGACGTCTTCTCTTTTCAACCTATAACTTCAACACTAGCTCAGAAAAAAGAATGAAAAATGTAGCAATGGCTAGGCTATATCTTCTTCTTTCAATGGCTGAAAACTATTTCTCAACATGAGGACATGTAGCAATGACCTACTTGTGTGCTTGCTACCTAGGGTTTTAGGATTCAGTAATATAATAGCAAAATGCAAGAAATTAAGCCTACAACCATTCACTTAAGAAGTTTTGCATGAAAAATTCACTTACATGTCATGAAGAAAGCATAATCAAACCCTAGTTGTAAACCTTCCATGAGAGAAATGCCATAAATGCCAAGAGAAATCCTCCTCCAAGAGTAGCGCCTCACTTAAAACACCAAAATTACCCAAACTAGGGCGCAAGTTTTGAGATCTCACAAGAGAGTGAGTTGTGTTTTTCAAAATGAGGGAAAAACATCCTCAATATATACCAATCCATGACCTTTAAATTACAAAACAGGTCATTAAAACAGCCGACAAGGCTGACTACAAAATTTACACTGTTTTTACATTAACTTCTAGATAAATGACATAAAATGAGCAAAAGGTGGGACGTCAAGCCCTTCTGAGGGAGACGTTGGCCCTTTTTGGGCATATCCAACATCCAGAAGTCAGACGTTAGCCCTTCTCGGGCTCCTCCAAGCTGCCACACGTGCCAATAACCTCATCACACTGCCACACACTCAAGGTAACGCCCAACTCTCCTAGGTGACGTCCTGTCCATTAAGAGGAAAACGTTCCATCTGAAGTGGGTGATCCCCCCTAGGCCGGGCTCTGCCAAAATGTCCTGGGTGGAACGTCCTTCTTTCTTCATGTGCAAAGGCTCATCATAACATTATCATGTCTCTACCATCCCAACAACCATCTGATGGGCTCTTCAGCCCCATGGAGGTCCGAGCTAATCATCTCCCCATGTGTATCGGTCCACTGGTACCTGTCCATCGGGCATGGTCCTGCACATCAAAAACTTCGCCCTCCATGGGCTCATTAGTCCTTGGGATCATAGCAATGTCAATCATATCTCATCATTAAATTTATCAAATACATGCATAAAACCCCTAGCATATCATCTAATAGCTCAAAGACATTACACTGACCTACTATACAAAACTGAAGAAAAGACAAAGTGCCCTGTTGGGCTAGCATCCACAAGAAAATGAAAGTTTCCAAAGGATATCATTCAAGCCATGTAACATGAGATGGTATGGTCTAAGGATGTCCAGGCACAGTGAAGACCAGGGGTAGGTATTATCCGTGGGTGCCTTTATAGGAGGTGAGCTGTACCTATCATGGATGCAGTTCTTTCCAAGCCCTTTTATTGCCTTTATTCTTTCTTTATTCATTACTTTTTTCTTTCTTTTTTGCTTCAAGATCTGACCAGAGGACACTGCCTTGGTGTGGTGACCAGAGGTGACAGTGTTACCCACTAGTATTTTCAAAGAAATGATAAGGTTGGCTCGTGATGAGACCCCCTTTCCCTTGGCCATGCAATCAAGGGTCATTGCCCTGGCGTGGTGAGCAGATAATGGCAATGTCATACTGCTAGATACCTATGAACATAATGGGTCGGCTCATGATGAGACCTCCCATCCTCTTGGTTAGGCCCTATTTTATTATTTTTCTTTGGGTCCCCTTTGTTGTTTATTGAGAGGCCTTTTATTTCCTTCTCAGGGATCCCTGGGCGAGGCATCTCTAGGTTTTATTTCCTATGGCTTTTATCTTTTACCAGCTTCTTTTACCCCCTAGGCCTTTAGCCCCTTCTTCCCACAAGACAAAGTGTAGCCCCTCAAATAGGTCATCCTAATGCCCGGACTAGGGGAATGGGATGGATGTATGGGAGATAAGATGTAAAATGATAGTATGGTGGGAGTGGACGATGGCTCTTCAAATCCCCCCTGGTGGCTAACCAAAACCTATGGATACAAGCTTGTTAGGGCACCCCGTTAATCCCCCAAACAATGGTCAAGTGGGTTAGTGTAAGATCCAAGCAGTTGTCAGAAATGTAAGGAACCTGATGCATATATCTGAAAGTTATAATGATCAAACATGACACATACCGTGATACTTGGACCAATTACCACATGGAGCAAGAGTCTTCTCTGATGCAAGTCCAAGCCGATGGCGATGGATGTTGTTGCTGCTGACAGGACAATTCTGGCAAAGAAGAAGAAGGATGGGCCCTCCAGGGCCATGCTCAAGTCAATCCTTCTCTCGGTACTCCATGTCTAGGACTTGTGGGCCTCGAGACATGATCTCCTAGTTATCCCTAGAAATCGAGGATAATAGCCTCCACATGGTGGTAGTGGAGGAGCCTGAGAAGGAAGAAACTGTGTAGAGTGTATAGATGAAGATGAATCCACTACTGCTAGAGTCCTGAACAGGGGGACCAAGGACTAGGTAGTAGCTGGGAGTGGCATCTCAGCATGATCATCATCATCAAAAAGAGCATTCTCCAATTTCTCTAAAAGAATTACCCCATCCTCCAAATTATCCTCCTCTGGATGGTTGTTCCAATGCTTCAAGTTTTTATCCTGCTTTGCCTGCTCACAGTAATGGGACAACAATCGCAAGTTGTAATGAACATAAACCAAGCTCTCTGCCCAGCCTGCATTTTACCTATTTCTTATGACGTTGTGGAGGAAACTGTAGGTGTTGCAACACCTCTTTGCAGAAGAAGTGTTCACCAGCTGTGAAAGCACCTGTGTTGCCAAACGTTGGAGTTGTGGGGTGCCACCACCATAAACTCTCCACCACGCAAGAGAAATCAAATTCTCTCGATCTCTTAAGGCATGGTTGGTCCCAAAGGCACCTTGGCCAAGCATGTACTAGCTCAATTGTTTCTGTATCTTGTCACACTCCTCCTTGTCTGGGACCAATTTGTCTAATGCTTTCATATAACCTGCAACAATTATAATTAATCATAAATAGAAATGAAATATGAATATAAACCATAAGTAGAAAATTGAAATGAACATAAACCATAAGTAGAAATTATTATAAAGAAATTGTTTGAAAAAATTTCTTAGGAAGCTTGGTTGAAGCATTCAGGAAGCGAGCTTCCAAAATCTGGAAGCGCACTTTTAGATTTCGGAAGCTCGCTCCGGGGTGCAACGCTTCCTGATTGGGAGGGAGCACATTTTTTCACCCCTGACCGAGCTTCCAAAATCCAGAAGCTTGCTTCCTGAGCGAACCCGCTCTGAGCGGGGTTCCGAGGGTGGAGAGAGGGGGAGGGCGCTTCCGGTAGTGATGATTCCAGATCTGCATCTTTCTTGTATCAGGTTCTTGTTATTTACATCAATAAAGGTCAGATTTTGTTGTTGGTTTTGTTGTCGTCCTTATACACACCTGGGGTAACGTGGAAGAAACCTTCAATCCACTTGGCGTGTCCTTGGGGGCAAGTTTCGAGTAAAGGTGTTGTCACCTAATCCTCAAATCCTCCGTCTAGGCCAACTCCTAGCGAAGCCAAGGGGGGTAGTCCCTATAAAAATAATCTAAGGCTTTTCTAAACTAAGAAAGAAAAAGCATTTAAATCTAGGTGTTTATTGCTTGAAATAAAACTTGATCAACTAACATTTAGCATTCATTATCATAATCCTAAAGTACTTGCTCATAAACATGCATACATAATCATCAGATAATCAAAATAAAATACTTGTCCATAAGCATGCATGTATATTATCAAAGGATACAATATTTTCAAGACTTAAGAAGTATAAAAGTTAGATAAAATGCATAAATGTAAAGATTGCTCACATGAAAGATAGATCATTCAAAACATGAATTAGATTGCTCACATAAGACAAAAAAATAGATATACCAAGTACTAGTGCCTTAAATGGAGTCGTGGGCAATATAGTTCGAAATTTTTATTAAGGTAAATTGATGTTTAGTTAGTGAAATTTGTTTGGCCCCTTTGGAGGCTAGCTCTTTGCTTGGAACTTGTGGAGAGTTTATCGAAACCCAAATGGTCTCACCAGTAAATTCACTAAAAGTGTTGGATGTTCAAAATGGGTGGGAAAACTGTGTTCCAAGAGGGCCCACCTTACTTCGCAGGTCACTTTTAGGAGTTTTCCTTACATCAAGCTAACTACTTCAAAGATTGGCCTATTAAACTAGCAAGGTTCAATTACTTTGAAAATACTTGAAAGAAATAAATCACACCCTACTTTGTAAATGAAAGACTTGCACAAATACTTGAAGAAAATGGAAAAAATTGCAACACATTAAATTTAAGTACCCTGCTTTGTAGTTGAGAAATAGATCACAAGATAATTTTTAGAAATTAAACACAGTTGCAAGATTTATTGCTAAAGAAAGAGACTTGAAGCAAAACTAAACTACACATGCAATATAGATTTAAGATTCCTTAATTAACATGCATGAAATTATGAGTGTTTATTGTGTGTTTGATGTACTTGACTTGTGTGTTTGATTAAGAGATTTAAGCATGCATCAATCACAAGGTAAATAAACCAAACCAAGAACATGACTCCCCCTAATGGGGATGGAGAAAACGGGGCACAAAGGGCCCGCTTTTATTGCAACTATTACAACAGAAAACAAAGGTTCTATTTAAGATTTTATCTTTATTAAAGAAAATGGATCCTTATAACTGGATCATTAGAAGAAATACAAGAAAAAGGAAGAAGAAAGGAAAACTTCGTCGGATGAAGTTAAAACCCCCCAGGGTGCCTCAAGAGCCTTGATTTTGCCAAAATTTGGTAGAATGTCCTCTTGGACCTATTACGGCTACAAGAAAACAACAAGCAAATTAAGTTAGAAAGTGATGAAAAGAAGTTTTAAACAATAAAATTTTTTATCAAATTTATTGGAAAAATTCAAAGGCAAAACTGGAAATTTTTGGAGTTTTAGACACTTTTAACGAACCTAACCTAGGCTCTTCTAGTGGCTTATGTTTGTTGTTTTAAAACATCAAAAATAAGACAACCAATTATCTTAATACAGAATTTAAAACAATGCAATAGATTGGTCTAAGATCTATGAGAAAATAGACCAAAAACTGCTTAAAATTGTCTAGATCTACTCTTTGAAATTGACAAAATTATAACTAGATCTAGAAAGTAAATGCATGCAGATTTTAGATATCAGAAGTAAAGTTTAGAACTATTCTAAACAACATGCAATCAAAGAAAAAGGAGAGGGGAAATTATTTTATCGAAATTTTGAGTTTCCGCTTGAGCCTAGAACACTTGGGCTATGGGGTTCTCCTTGATGTGAAGAAGAGGGTGAATGCCTTCTTTAAGAACTTCTTGGACAGAAAAAAGGAAGCAACTGAGCTCCTTTGCCTCTCAAAGAGAATGATCCTGCATGCAACACTAATAACTGCAAATTCCTGTACTTGGTGTTTTTCTACACAGAAAACTTCAAGAGCATATTAGTTTAAACAAAAACACACATGCAATGAAAAAATTGAGCATAAATCAACAAGTTAATTAAATAATAAGAAAATTAGATAACTTACTCCATCTAGATAGCAATATCCCTATGATTATCCAAATAACAAAGACAATATGCATAAAATCAGTATAACATCACCTCATGTATACTGATTTTATATCCAACATTCATCCACACATTTGAGTCCACACACCAAAGATAGCTCCAAAGTCTTTATTATTCCAAAATTATTCAACAATAGTACAAATGCTTTCCCAAGACAAACTAGTTTGGGAGAGTTCGACCCTTTCTTATATAGCAAATGGGGTGACAATTCCTAAGTAGAGATGTGTTAGGGTTAGGTTTAGGGTTTAGGAAATGCGTGGGTGAGGAGGGAGTGGTGCACTAATGAATGGGTAGATGCATGGGAGATGAGTGTAGTGTACGTGGAGTGGTAGAAAGTGAAGGGGAGTGATGTGGAGTCGAGGGCGAGTGATGTGAGGTGAGAGTGGGAGTGAGTGTGAGTTGAGGGGTAGTTAAGGAATGCGTGGTCCATTGGGATATGTACCATACTGTAGGAATGCACCAACTAGGATGTGGGGTCGAGTTCCCTCATTGGGATCTCCCCCAAGTCCATGTCATCTCAACTAAGTTGACCTCACCTTTAGCTAAATCGCCTTAGGCATCCAGTCAACTGGGGATAAGAGAAAAACATGTTTCAAACATGTTCCCGAGTTCTCCTAAAATTTAGGAAATTAATTTAACTACCCCTTTTCTATAAATTTAGAGTAAATTTGATTTTTTAGTGATAATAATCACTTTTTTTGTCTTGAAAGATGGGAAATAGGGGTTTACATGATACTCTGGACTAGAAAACGACTATAAATATGACATCTAACAATGTTTGATGCCATATTTTTACAATTTATTAACTCGGAATCAATTAATTCCAATTTTTGTGGGAATTTAATTAATTCACTAAAACTTAAAAAAAAAAACTATCAGACCTAGTTGCAATTTTCAAATGACTCAATCAAGATGTCCTAGTATGAGCTCATATACATTTAGACACTAGACATTAGATTTTCCATGCCAAGGCTTGATCGCCAACACATACTTCGGATTTGGAGCAAGTCTTCTGAGTGAAAAAACTTATAAATTATTTAATCGCTCACTAAGGCAAGCAGAAAAAATAATTAACAAGTAGAAAAAAACACTCCAAAGTAGCTCACTCTTAGGTCTTAGGTGGCCAATAGCCTTTTACAATATCTCATACTTAGGACAATTATTACAATGGTGGAAATGTGGGAAAAAGGGGTCTTTTGCAAGACCTATTGAACTCTAAATTAAGTCATATCAGCACTGATTGCTCATTCTTTGGCGGCTCTTCAGGAAATTTAGCTTGTGCAAACTGGTGGGTAACAGGTACCATATATTGTGTTATCTTGTATCTTATTTACTTGTCTTTAGATCTAAGCTTAAATAACTGAACTATAAAACCTAGGGCCGAAACTTAAGAGGCCAACCTGCAAATAAACATACACAAACAAGCAAATCAGTGGTCAGTTAGTGTTCCAAGCAAAAAATTGTCTTGGGAACATTACATTGAAGTGTTTTGGTTGTCTTACAACATTTCGAGCAAGCTTTAGCTTGCTGATTTTTGCAGATTCTTGCCAGGACAAGGAGAGGTGCTACCCGTTTGGGGCCTCAAAACAATCAAGAAGAGCCTCCCAACTTGGGGTAACAAAACCTCCTTCTTCTTTCATCTATTTCCTTAATTGTAAGCATCCCAAGAGAGTCTCTTGGGATTGCATTCTTCTCTAAGTTTTAAATTTCTATTTTGTAATAATTGTAATTAAATTGTGCCTACACCTTTCAAAGTGGTTTGGCTTTAGCCAACCCATGCAAAATTGTAAGGTTAGGTAGTTTATTTTGTGTCTTATGCATTCATTGGTTGTCCCACTTGTCCTTAAGACAAGGTTGAGAGGCTAGGCTTATTTGTTTTAAGTTTTTTATTCTTATTATTCACCCACTTTGGCACAAAATCAGTAGGCTTGTCCTCCTCCTTGTGCTTTTGTTGAGGTTGCAAAGTATTTGGTTTATTTCTTACTTGCCCCACTTATCCTTAAGGAAATCTTGAGTGGCTAGGTGTTATTGTTCTACTTTCCAAGTCTTTTCTTTACATGCATTGATTTATTTTGCATACACCTTGCAAAGCGGTTTGGTTTAGTCAACCCGTTCAATATAGTAAGGCTTTCTTTCTTGATTAACTTGTTAATATCTCTTTTAGAAATCATTTGTTAATATCTCATTAAGTTGGAAAGTAATCTTCTATCTCAAGTAATCTCTTATTTCAAGTTGGGAATTAATCTTAGGTTGCAATCTAGCTTCTTAAGTTGGAATTAATCATAACCCATAGCTTTAGGATTGGAAGCAATTTATCTAGTTTAACTAGGCACCCATAATTGGTACAACTTTCACCATAAAAAATGGTGACTTGTGGAGGCTAGAGGGGGTGCTAAGTCGGGGACGACTTCATGGCACTAGGTGTCCCCCCTGCTTGAGCGCTCAAGTATTCCAGGTTGACCTGTGGAGCTAGGGAAGGGCCTTGCTTGCTCTTCTTCTTGAGCACCCAACAATCATTTTGGTCAAAGCGGTAAGAGTTTAGGGGTAGACACATAGTCTAGGTCTGCAACCTCACCTAATCTAACTAAGGCTTAAAACTTCCCTAAAATCTACTTACACAACCTTTACTTTTCAATTTTTTCATCTTAATGCAAGTTGTGTAATCTTTTACTTTCATGCAATTTACTTCACAAACATTTCTCTATCTTGCAAGTTAAGTTACCTTTACTTTCAAGTTCAATATCTCTAAGGTTGTGCATCTCTATTGGGGCATTTCATTTTCAAGTTGCAATCACTTCCTAAAGTTGCGCACTAGTTCTATTTTGCTAGCTTTGCTTCAAAGTTCATTTCATTTTCTTAAGGTTGCGCACTAGCTCTCTTTTGGTTCCTAGTATTAGTTGAAGTTACTTTCTTTATTGTGGATATCTCATGTACATTGGCATAAGTTGAATTCTTTATTGTGTAGTTATCTAACCATTCTTTAAGTTTCTTTTGTATAGTTGTTGTTAGCTTCACTGTAATTTATCCTTGCTGTATCTCATTTGTATATTTCATTTGGCAATCTATTTCAAGTGTAAAGTCATATTCTTATTTCATTGTAATTAGATCATTTAATTCTTCTTTGTTTTATTTGTGTACAAACTTATTGACCCCTTTACCCAATCTTTAGGCACTAGTCTTAGTTGTGCTCTTAGGAAAAGGTCTGCTTGTCATTGAGGCTTTGAATTTGCATTGTTGCTTGTCATATATGTTAGTCTCCCCCTAACTTATTAAACTAAAATCAATTTCTAGAGCACATTAATCAACTTACTTAGTAAGTAGGCTCTACCCCCCTTGGCTTCCCTAGGAGTGAGCCTAGATGGAAGAATTCCAAGTCAAGGTGACAGTGGGTTTTGACTTAGGCATTGTTCCTTCAAGGACACACCAAGTGGGTTGGAGACTTCTCCATGCTTGTAGGTGTGTATAAGGACGACAACACATCCTACCAGCCTGGTTTGGAAGTAGCAGTAAGTCTTGCTCCATGAGGCAATGAGTCCGGGTATCATGGTATGTGTCACTCTGATTGTTGAAGAACTTGAATATGTTGCATTGAATTCTCATTCATTTTATAACATTTTCTTGGAAATTATGCTCTTTAACTTGTTCATACCTGGAGGGGTGACATTATGCCCTAGTAAGTTGATCTCCCTTTAGGATGGGTTGCCATTGGGTGGGTCTATGAAAGGTCATCGTCCATTCCCTACATACTTACCACTTTCCATCTTTACTCCTCTCATTTTCCCATACCTTTGTTCGGGCATTGGGGTTGCCACACTAGGAAGGGTTGTACCTTGCCTTGTAGGAAGAAGGGGCTAAAGGCCCAGGGGGGTAAGAGTAGTTGGAAAGAGTTAAAAGCCAAAGAAGGAACCTGTGAGATGCTTCACCCAGGGGTTCCCGAGAAAGCAGTAAAAGACTTCTCAGTAAGAAAAGGGAACATGTAAGATAGTAACACTCAAGGTATTAGTTGGTGGATGGGAGGTCTCATCATGAGTCGGCCTATTATGACCATGGGCATTTAGCGGTATGACACTACCATCTATCTGGTTACCAAACCATGGTAGTGGCTCTTGGTGGCATAGCCAAGAGAAAGGGGGTCTCATCATGAGCCAACCTTCTCATCTCTGTGAAATGCTTGTGGATAGCGTGTCACCTCTAGTAACCAAGCCAAGACAATGTCCCTCATCTTTTCCCTTGAATCATAAAAGAAAAAGATCAAAAACAATAAAGCTAAGAATAAAAGGTAATGAATGGGCTAGGAAACAATGGCATCCATGACAAGGTGCAACTCTCCCTCTACAAAGACACCCACATGTAAGACTTACATTTCCCTGTTATCATTGCACCCATGCCCAAACATTTACCCCACATCACCTCATACACTTACATGACCTAGATTGGTTTTCACCCGAGAAACACCCCAAACTTAAGGAGGATTATCCCAATAGGACATCCTGAGACCTTCTCCAAATTTGACTTGTTGAACTGCATAACGTCTTTGAGCATTTATCTGGGTAAAGGAAGGTTTGATGCACATGTTTTGGTAATTTGATTATTGGATGTGATTTACATGTTATGATCCCTGTGACTTATGAACCTTTGGAGGGCATTCTTGTTGTTGCTGCAGGACCTTGCTCGTTGGATAGGTACACATGGGGGAATGATTAGCTCGGAGCTTCATGGGGCTAAAAGCCCACAGATGGATGGTGTAACCCCAGTTAGGGGCAAGAAGATGTCAGAGACTTTCACCAGGAAGAAAGAAGGACGTTGCACTGGAGACACCCTGGCAGACCTAGACCAAGGGGTATCTTGCTCTTCCACCTGGACGTTGACCTTTGGAAGCCCATGACGTCACCTTTGTGACCCTAGACGTCATCCAAATTCAGGGTTTGCACCTTGAGGTTAGTTGTGAGATGATTGGCACATGTGGGCATCATCCAGGACCTTTGGAGGCCAAATGTGTTGCTTATGGAGCCCAATGTTTCACCTTAGGGGCTCAACGTCACCCTAGAAGGGCATGATGTCAACCTTGAATATGATTTTAGGGGTGAATTACTTTTATTTATGTAAAAATTGGATTTTTGATGTAATTTGGCCGAGTCGGCCTTTTTATGACCTAAAATTAATCAAAGGTCATTTATCATCATCACTCATCACACACTAAGTGTGGTCTGAAATTTGCGTCCTTTTGGGGAGTTATTGGTTGAAATAGGGAGGTGCACTTGTCTTGGAGGATAAAATTTGCAACTTGGATCATTTCTTGGTGAAGTTACTTGGCAATATAGGGTTTTACTGCTTGATTATTCTTGGTGAAGTAAGTAAATCTGCAATTCTTCAATTTCATTTGAATGGATATGGTATATTTGCTTATTCATGTTAAAGATTATGAAATTTCTTTCTTGACAAACCCTAGGAGTAAAAGAACTTAAGTTACTACTTCTTTGCTCTTCATTTGCTAGACTTTGCTAAGGTGATTTAACTTAGATAAACTTCTAAAGCCCTAAATGCTATCTGTTTAGAAGCCATTGTCTAGTTATTGTTGCCCTCAATACTTTTCATTAAGTCTAAGGAAGGAAGATTCACTAGGGCCTAAAATTGCTTACTCTCTAGTGAACCTGTCTTTAGGGTTTGGATGTTTGAGGCCTTGAAGTGCCAACACCTCCTCCATCCATCTCTTCACCTTAGACAAGTATAATCATTTTGTGATTGCTTCCAAGAGAATACCCTCACCTATAGACTCCATTACGCCTTAAAGGCACTAGTCCACTTGCTTTAGTGAACGATTGATCAAACAAACACTCAAACCTTCTTCCTTAAAGCTTTTGCTAACTTTTACTAACCCTAAGCTCAACTAATTTACTAGTTAACTTTTTGCTATAGAAAATCTTTGCTACAACCATACTAATATACATTAATTTGCTGCATACATCCACATAACTTGCAGTAAACTCATTCAGAAATTGCTTGTAAGAATTGCCAAACAATCTACTAGATTTATGCTTAATTTACACACTGTTTTCTTGCAATTCCGAGCACGAGAACTTGCTGCTATTACAAAAGATTTCTACAGCCATCTAACTGCAGCAAATTCTCTGCAAAATCAACATTTAATGCTAGCTAGACATTTCTAAAATTGCTTGTGATAATTGATTATCATTTTGCATAGTTAAAGCTACCTTTTCATTGTCTTTTCAAGCAATTCCAAGGCATATTTATTGCAACTATTACAAAATACTTATTTTTGTTGTAAATTGTTACATTGCTACAAATTTATATCAGCTAGCTTATTTTTCAAAGGTTCATCGTCTTATGAAGCACTATCATCATTTGGTACTTGAAAGCTGCTATATTTTTCCTTTGTTGTCTTGTTCTGGGCAGGTACACTATATATTCACTTTGTTTAATCTCTTAAAGACCTAGAGAACTTTTTGACTCGAGTGACTTGTGAGAGGGGGGAATTCTTGCATCTTTTCCTTAGTCTTATCAGCACTTTAGGTCACTGGGGACGTCTTCCCTGGGGTAAATTTGATATACTCATAAACAAAAAGGGGTTTCCTATTAAGGTCACAGTGATAGGTCATCCCCTGTTATGCCAATATTGCATTCACTTGCCTCAGGCTTTGGGTAAGTACAGATTGTGCGATAACATTTTGGCGTCGTTGTCGGGGAACACTGAGTCAATATTCCTCAATGACACTTTTTTCGGTAAGTCTTTCTCTTCAAAGCCTTCTTTTTCACAAAGCTTACCTGGCAACTCCACTGAGGGGTGATCCCATCATCCCATCATCCTTCTAGAACGGGGACTTTGCACCTGCACCTACTCTAAACCTGAGAATGGTTGCTCCATTCTCACTGTGACTACTGAAATTAGGGAGTAACTTCCTCTACTCCATCATGACAACAACTTCATCTAAAACTGAGAGTGGCTCAATAACTGATACTGAAGATAGCTCTTCTTCTTTCATGGAGGTTGTTGACTGCTGGGTTAGCACAGAGGTCAACTCATATTCATGAAGATTATTCTATGTCAGAGACAGAGATGGTTCTACTGGGTGTTTTTAAACACCGGCACTTAAATTTTTGTAAACGGGATCTTCGCGCCCCTGCGAGGGTATATAATGTAATAATGTCTGCATGGATCATAGTTAGGTCAGGTACCTTGGATGTAGACATCAGGGGAGTTCCTTTCATCGAGGGTTTTTTTCATCTCAGGAAATTAATGTGGCCTAACTAGTCAGGTTAATTTCCATTGAGTTTTTCCCTCCCAGGTTGCCTCCAAAGTGGTGGAAGGCGCTCTGATGATCTCGTTCA
>ML808800.1:163350-210736 GCA_009831015.1 Picea engelmannii
ATTTTAGGGGTCTTTAACAACTGTTTTTGCCATCTAAAACGGGCGAGAAGGACAGTCTTTGGGGGACGTGGCGGGGGACCGTCCCATGATTTCGTTGGGGAGATCCTCCCTCTGACTACTTCTAGCTGTGGTGAAGTGATGGGATGACCTTGGAAGCTAGGCTGGGGGTAAAATCCCAGTATCTTGAGCACCGGGCAGTTATTTGGCAAAAATTAGAGGTTGAGACACACACCTAGTTAGGGGGTTGGGATATAAAATATTTAAGAAGAACACTAGTTGCATAGATCACACTTATATATGCTTGGGGGGAAGTAGATGTATTGATAGGACAACATTACATTGTGACTATTTCATTGATATATCTCTTTACTTGCAACTAATTGTTCCATCTTCATGGTGTTGTGATTTTCTGGTTATCATTTGAATATCTTGTTGATAAATCATTGTTGTGGTGTGGATTGGTAAGTGACTGAGTATCCCACTCAGGGAGGCATCACTTATCTAATCCTTGAGTGTTTTTCATGGTTAGATGCCAGTGAAGGCAGTCCAGGTGGAGTAAGTGTCACTTGGGGCATGCTTGGCCCTAGGGTGTGAAATCATTGTATCTTTGTATATCTTGTATATTTGTTAACCATTATGCTCATTTGATGTATATTGATAACTTGTGAATCTTGTATAAACCTTTTAACACTTAATTGATCTGGGGATTTTGGGTAGTTCATTGATCTAAATTGTAATACTTGCTGTAACGAACAACCCTTAAACATAGTCGACCCCATAGCCCAACATTAGGCACTAGTCATTAGTTGACCTAAGGAAAGGGCTGCTTAACATTTAGAAGTAGGTTTGCACTTGCATTGCTGCTTGTCATATAGGTTAGTTTTCCCTTTAACCTATAATCAATTGAAACTAACTCCTAGAACTGTAACTAAAATTAACTTAGTAACTTAGGGACAACCCCCCTTGGCTTCCCTAGGAGTAAGCCTAGACGGAAGAAGTTCATGTCAAGGTGACAGTGTGGGCAGGAGCTTAGACATTGTGTCTCCGAGGGCACACTAAGTGAGTCGGACTTAGCTCACGTTAGCAAGTGTGCATAAGGGCGACAATAGAGGTAACACTATCTTTTATCATAGTCATGTTTTCATGACCCAACTAATGTACCACACCAACTGCCACTCAATTTTAAGTATGGGGAGTGCTCCCCTTGCATCTCATACTATATATGAATCATGGTTGTTCTGGTTGTCTTCATAAATACTGGAACTATTTCTTCAATAACTGGAGTAAGTGTCTCATCGTAGTCTTCTCCCTTTTGTTGGGAGAATACTATTAGACACGCATCAAGCTTTGTACATCTGCAACATGCTTGATCTGTATAGATCAACCTTGGAAGTCAATACCGACTTCTCTTCTAGTCTCACAGAAGAATCCATATCCTAGTCTTTCTGACTGGCTTTCTTCTTTGTCACTGAAACAAGGGAATCTTCCAGAAGATTTAATATCTTCTAGGAGTCTCTGAAGTTACGATCTAGTCTTCTCATGTCATCTGTCTCCCAATCCTGGAAGTTGTCTCTCCATCTGATCCTTTCTGAGATTAGGCTTATCTTTGATTTCTTCTAAGTCTACAAGGACTTCATCATCTCTTTACAGGGTATACTTGGTGTTGAATACCAAGTCTAAATATGAAAGACTTAGTCAGGCTTCAAACGAGTTATGCTTCTAGTCAAGGTGGCTTCATTAACCTTTGAACAATTCTGCTATGAGTTCTTGTTCTAATGTTCGGTCACCTTTGGAGCCTTCTGCTCTTCATATGAGATACTCTGAATCTCAAAAGATAGCTTCTTCTTCATCTTCTTTGATACATGAATGTATATGGTCATGTACATAGTCTGCTTCATATCTCATCTAATATGTTGCTTTCTCCAACCTTCACTATAGCTTCCTCAAGGCTATCACCTGTGACCTGAACAAGGTCAACAAAACAACAAGCAAGAATAATACTCTTTTGATAATAGTAGATAAAACAATGACACGAATAATCATCACAGTAGCTCCTTTAGATCTATCACTTATGTCTTGTTTGAAGCAAAGATCAAAAGTAAGAAATACATCACGAAATGAGGTCAACACTCTTCTAGTGTTATGATCTAACATTCCTCCATGGTAACCTGGAATCAACACAAGAAGTTTCTCCTAGAGGAGATGTTAGGTATGTCTGTTACATTAAGCATTTATCTCAATATGCCCACATTATACTAATTATAATACTCTTCAAACACTGCTACCTCAACTATAGTGTTTTCTTGACACTTGCACATTTTGAATCTTATCAACTTAATCAATCAAACCTGGAACCTGGAGTTTTGTTCTCAAGAATGAGTGTGTTTCTTTTCTTTCAAGTCTCCTTTCTTTTCTTTCAAGTCTCCTTCACTCAAGATGACAAGTGGTTTCTTCAACCTGTCTTTTGTACTAGGACAATATGCTATCTTGACAGAAGGTTGGGTTAGAGAATAAACTCTATGATCTCAACTTTAATCCATCTAATACCTTGACTTTAATTTTGACCAAAGGTTAGTATGATGGTCATAGCTTCAACATGCAATCTAGATCAAAATAATGTCATAACAAATAGATGCATATCAGAATAATCAAACTTGGGTTTCATTATTCCTCTGAATGTGTTGGATCTTGATATCCTTCTGGATCTATGGCAAGAGATCCCTTCTCCTGCAAATACCCTTTAAAGCTTAACAATATAAACATATGTGGGTACATACCTCAAATAACATTTGCAAGTGGTGGCACCATCTGGTAGCAGCGGTAATAATTACCAACTCTTAAAAACTTCAAGGGTGACTGCAACTGGTACTATGGCTAATACTTCAACTAATACTGCAACTGCAACTGATTCTGAGACTACAACTGCAACTGCAACTTAGGGTTTTATGAGGAAACCCTAATTTTTCAAATTTCAAATTTTGAAATTTTGATCCAGGGGATAGATGCGCTGTGTTGAGGCGAGTAAGTTGGTGCAGTCAGATTTTTGAAAATCCAAATTTTACCCCCTCAAACTTGACTAGCGGATTTCTGGACTTGTGCTTCTGGTTTTTTGGTACTTCTGGTACTTTTCTGGTACTTTTGGTTTTCTGGTACTTCTAGTACTTTATGAAAACTAGGGTTTCACTTTTCGGGAGATCTACCCACTGAAAAGGTGCGCTAAAGGTGTTGTCGTCCTAATACACACTTGGTAACGTGAGCTAAGTTCGGCTCACTTAGTGTGTCCTTGGAGGCACAATGCCTAGGTTCTCAGTCCACACTGTCACATTGACTGGAACCTCTTCCTTCTAGGCTTACTCCTAGGGAAGCCAAGGGGGGTAGTCCCTAGTTACTAGATGTGATTTAACTTTATATTCTAGGAGTTAATTTTAATTTTTTAAAGGCTAAGGGGGAAAACTAGCCTAAGATGCTAAGGCAGCAAATGCAAAGTGCAAGTCTATCTATATGTCAATCAGCCCTTTCCCTAAGTCAACTAAAACTAGTGCCTAAGGTTGGGCAATGGGGTCAACTAAATTTGAGGGTGGTTAATTGCAAAGTGTTTACAAGTGAAAAAGGTTTAAACTACCCCAAACCAAATATTACAAGTATTTACAAAAAGGAATTTAAAGATGCTACAATTTACACAATACACAAATAGATACAAATGAACAAGATGTAAGTGATACCAAAATATGAAAGCTAAAAGATATTCAATTCATAACCAATCACATAAGCCAAGCATGCCCCAATAGCACTTACTCTATTGGACTGCCTTCACTGGCAACCATAGAAAGCACTCAAGACTCAAGAAGGTGATGCCTCCCCAAGTGGGATACTCAACCCCTTCTTGAATCACACCACAAAAAAACAAATGAAGTAAGATATAACAATGTTCAACTCATATGCTCACATAAACATGAAAAACATAAACCATGTAGTAGAAATAAGGATAAAGAGCATGAAATTATTATCAATGTGTGTTCCTAAGCATACATCTAAGTCCCCCCAACACACAAAGATGATCTATACAACTAAATGGTTAAGGAGTTTCTTAAAAGTTAAGTTAATTTTATTTTCCCTCCCCCTAAACTATGTTGGTGCTTTAAGCTTCCTCCTCCCTTGGCCAAATGACTGCTGGGTGCTCAAGATAGTAAGGCAACGAGGCCCACCCTAGCTTCCATAGTCAGCCCTGATAGTAAGAGTACTTCCCAGAGAGGACACCCACCTGGAGCGCCACGGGGCGGTTCCCCGCCACTACCCTCCATTGTTTTCCTCAAACCCGTTTTAGATGGTGGAGATGGCTGAATAAAGCTTCCTAAGTTGTCTAAGTGTTATTATGACCCTCGGGTGGGACTTTAGGTGTGTTGGGTTGATTTTAAGAGTGTTTTAGGTGCTTAAAATTTTACTTTTTAGCCCAAAACCGAAACTGAAATTGATGGAAAAGTGTGCTTGCAAGATGTAAATCAAATGACCATAAACGCATATAAACATAAATGGAAAGTTGCAAGATATATACCATTCATTTACTTAACCATTCCACATATAAACTTGAAAGTAAAAGGTGAAATCAAAGCAAGAACAACTTGCTAGTTATAACGGAAAAGGTACTTGAAAAAGTAAAGCAATGAATGTGAATGCTTAGCCCATAAAGCAAGATGACATGAATGAAAGCTCATAAAGTAAAAACATTCACCATAGCATCTCATCCATCATTTAGATATTCAACTTGCAAAAAAGAAAAGGGCAAGAACAGCTTGCCAAGTGATGAAAGTGAAACCTTAATATCTTAGTTACTCATCCATACATGTGTTAACCATTGAAATGAAAGATGCACTTGAAAAATAAAAACATAACATGATAGTGAGTAATATCTTAAACCATGACTAGATCACATGCACTTAAAATTGTAAATAGCATAATGACTTATGAAAATGATGAGTTATGGCACTTAAAATAGAATCTAAACCATTAAACCATTTAATATGAAGAGCATAAGCACATGAAGTAAAGTAACTTGAAAAGATGAAACTTAGATGTGATGACTATCTAGAATATTTTAAACCATTAAGCATATTAATCATCAAAATGTGAGTTTTCCCTTAAGCCTAGCGATTTTGGGGATTACTCTCCCAAGGTGCAGGCACATTAACTTATCAAGAATGAAAAACTTGAAAATTCCCTTAGTCCTAGCGATTTTGGGAATTACTCTCCCAAGGTGCAGGCACATTAACTTATCAAAAATGAAAACTTGAAAAAATGAAACCACTTACAATGACCAAGGTGGAGACAAGCCTATCATTTTTGGCCAAAGAGGGTTATTTAAACAAATAAACGAATTATTAAAATGAAAAGGCCACACTACCTTGCCTTATGGACAAGAGGGGCCAACAAATAAATAAAAATTTGCTTGAAAGAAAAACAAACTAGCCTAGCCCAACGATATTGGGGGGTTGTCTAGTCCAATCACACTCTCAAGGTGTAGGCAATGTATGTTAGCTTACAATGATACAAAAAAGATCAATGAAATAGAAAGAAAAAACATGAAAATTACAAAGGAAAGGTAAGAAATTTGTTACCCAACCAAGGAGGGTTCTTGGGGAAGTCTTGAGGATGGATTTGAGCAGTGTCTCCCCTTGTTTCTGGTAAGAACCTGCAAAAACCAACAAGCAAAAGCTTGCTGGAAATGCTGCAAAACACACACAAATGTCAAAAAAAAATCTGTTTTTACACAGAACATTTTTTACATGAAATCTCCAATTGAAAGTAAATGTTTTTGACCTATCTAAGAGTGTTAGAAAACTGAAATATAAATGAAATGTATGCAAAAAATACTAGATTAAGAAAGCAAGGAGTGTGAGAAGGTTTTGAGGGTAGGCTCATTCTTGATGCTATCCCAACAATCCCTTTGAAACAACCTGCAAAACTCAAAGAAATATGTGAAGCATGGAAATAGATAGCAAGATTGAATAGACTAACAATATGAAATACTTCAAACACTTAGCTATCCAACAAGCATAAACTAGCAAGAATAATCTTTGCTAATCTACTCTAGTAAAATAATTTACCAAAGATCTACTCAATACTACACAAATAAAACTTGAACAATGCAAAGTCACCTCATGTGCAAGAAAGAAACCAGAATACTCTTGGTGGTTTCAAAATCCTCCAAAGCTTTATTAATCCAAATATGAGAGTGTTGGAGAAATACTTGCTCCAAACTCTCAAGTGCAATGAGTGAGATGGAAAGATGGCAAGAGCAAGAGAGTGAAAGTGAGGAGAAATTTCAGCATAATAACAGTAGCTCAAAGATTGGTGAGGAAAATGAGTGAGGAGGGGGTCTACTTATACCTCAAGAGGCAAAGTGAAGGCACTTGGATGAAACCCAAGTGTCACATCCCAAGCAAGAGCATCAATCTCAAGAAGGGGGCACCCAAGTTAGGGTTTTAAGTCATGGATCCATCACTTGGATGGATGAGGTGGAGCGTGGGGTCCAAAGGTAAGTGAGTGGTGAGGTTAGGGGGGGCGCACCTCACATGGGAGGGGCCCATACCACATGCCAAGTCACAACTCAATGTTTGGGTGTGATTGGGGCGTGAGGTAGAGAGAGGGATGTGAGGTATAAAGAGGGGCGTGAGTTGTAGAGTGTGGGAGGTTGAGGAATGGTGAAGTGTAAGGTTAGGAGGGGTGCACCTCACCTAAGAGGGGCCCACACCACATATCAAGGGTCATGTCAAAGGTTTGGGATGAGGGGGGGCGTTTTTCTCCCTAGGGCGTGAGCTAATGAGTGAGGGGGTAAGGTTAGGGGTGGTGTTTAAGTTGTTAGGTTGGGTTTGGGTACGTTAGGAGGGTCTAACTTGCTCTTTACCACCTTAACACTTACTCAATAACTCAAAAATTACAATAATTTGACATTCTGGCAATGTCACCTTAGCAATTAAACTTGTTGTTTTGACTGACTCTGACTCTGAGTGGACAAAGGCATAGCAAACTTCGTCCGACTGAGCGGAAACTTGGTCTATGGGTGTAGGGGGTGCTATTCCATTTCTTTTGAGCACAAATACCCCTATAAAAAGCCCAAAGACCCAGTTTTTACAATATTTGCTCAAAAAACAGTTAATTAATTAAATTATTAAAATTTAATTAATTAAAAAAAACCTATCTAGACTCGATGAAATTCCGTGAAACTTTCTACACTATATGTCATGGTCATTTACAACATTCCTAAATAATAACTACCAAAAGATGAGACCATTAGAACGTCGTTCACCAGTTTGGAGGAATTATTGCATGTGTGAGGGAAAAACTCATGGGAAGTCAACCAGGCTGAAAAGCCCAATTGACAACCTGAGGATAAAAAACCCTCGGTGAAAGGAACTCTCCTAATGAAAACATCCCAAGGTTGCTGACCTAACTATGATCCATGCAGACTTATTACATTAATAACCCACGCAGGGGTGCGAAAATTTCGTTTACAAAATTTTTGTGCTGGAGCATAAAATGCCCAAGTAGAACCAATACTGTCTTCAACATATTTGCATCTGGTGATGCATCCTTCATGGCACATGAGTTGACCCCTTAGCTGAATAGGCAGTCAACAGAAGGTACCAAAGAATTCCTTGGGTTAGGGCACACATTTCTAGATGATTTTGAGGTTGAAACTCTTCTTCAATCAAAAGCCCTAATTTTGATGTACGACATCAGTGACGTTTTTCTTCTTGTCGTGAAAGATGTTCTCTTCAGCTTAGCTTTGATACCATGTTAAGGTTTAAGCTATTATTAGGTTTCTTTTCAATTTACTAGATAACCATAGCATAGATAGAATCATTGAGAAATACACAATCGCAAAAGACACATCATTTATCTTGGGAAACCCTCATGGGGGAGAAAATCCAGCAAAAACTTCCTTAATATAGATATCCAATACAGTGACAAGAGAATAAACCAAACAATACAGAAAGTCCTCTCCCAAGGATTCCCCTCTCTCTCTCTTCCTTCTTCTCCAATTGCAACTCCAAACATACGCTCTGATGAACAAGTGAGTGAGTGAACAAATGAGGCCCTGGCCTCTCATATTTATACGATCTGGCAGGTGCTGAACTGAGGTGTCTTTTCACCGGCAGGGCTGACTTCTCAATCTGGGTGGTTATAACCACTTTAATATATTCTGGGAGCTGATTTCTCATTTAGCATATTACAATTAGGGTTTGACCAATCCGCAAAAGGGGATTTGGTCATTTACAATACCCGACATGATCAATCCACAAAAGGGGATTGATCTAATGAATAATACACCAGTAATAAATAGAATACTCTTTGCACTTACATTATTTCAACACTATTGGGCTAATTCTCCCTAAGTGTGGGGTGTCATTGGGTGAACACCAATCTAGGTCATGTAAGTGCATGGGATGGCATGGGGATGTTTGGGCAAGGGGTGCAGTGATGGCAAGGAAATGTAGGTCTTGCCTATGGGTTCCTTTGAAGAGGATGAGCTACACCTTGTTCTGGATGCAAATGTTTCCTAGCCCACTCAATGCCTTTTTTGCTCTTGTCTTATCGCTTTTTGTTTCAAGAGATTAGTTGGGGGACAATGCCCTGGCTTGGTGATCAGTGGTGGCAGTGTTACCCTCAATCATTTCACGGAGATGAGAAGGCCTACTCGTGATGAGACCCCCTTTCTCTTAGCTATGCTACCAAGAGCCACTACCCTATCATGGTGACCAACTGAATGGTAGTGTCATACCACTACATTCCCATGGACCTAATAATCTGGCTCGTTATGAGACCCCCTATCCTCCAACTAGGTCTTGAGTTTATTTATTTTATGGGTCCCTCCTTTTTCTTATTGATAAGCCTTTTATTTCTTTATCGGGGATCCCTAGGTGAAACATCTGAAGGTTTTCTTCTTTTGGATTTTATCTTTTTCCAGCTGCTTTTACCCTATGGGCCTTTAGCCCCTTCTTCCCACTAGGCAAGGTACAACCCTTAACTAGCTTGGCAAACCCAATGCCCAAACCAATGCATGGATAGATGAGCGGGAAGATGATGAAAAGTGGTAAGTATGGTGGGAATGGATGATGGCCTTTCATGAACCCACCCAATGGCAACTCACTCCCAAGGGAAACAACTTGCTAGGGCACCCTGTGATCCCCCCTAGGTATGGACAAGTCAAAAGGCATAAAATCCAAGCATACGTCATGAAGCAAAAGACAATTAAATGCACATATTCAAATGTTTTGAGAATCAGAGTGACACATACCATGATACCTGGACTCATTACCTCATGGAGAAAAACCCACTGCTGCTTCAAGACTAGGTCGAAGGGATCGATGCTGCTGCTGCTGACAGGATGGAGGCGCTGAAGAAGAAAAATGGGCCCTCCAGGGCCAGGCTCAAGTCAATATGGATCTCGATACTCCATGTCTACGACTTGTGGGCCTCGAGACATAATCTCCTTAGTTATCCCTATGCTAGGGGATAGTAGATCCTAGGATGGTAAAGATAGGGGAGGGAACCACTGAAGAAGAGAGAAACAAAATACTTGACCTCATTAGAGAGTTTAAGGATAACTTTGCTTGGACTTATGATGACTTGAGGGCTTATAGGAGTGATTTCATCCAACATGCTATACCCTTGACAAAAGGAGCCAAACCTTTCCAACAAAAGCTAAGGCATATTAATCCTAAGTTGGAAAACCAGATACAAAAGGAATTCCAAAAAATGGTAGATGTTGGTATCATAATCCCCATTAGATATTCATCGTGGATGTCTAATTTTGTAGTTGTTCGAAAGAAGAGTGGTGACATTCTCCTATGTGTTGATTTCTGAAGCCGCTCCCAAATATGGAACATTTACTACAAAGGGTCACCGGGGCAGGCATGATGTCCATGCTAGATGGATTTTCTGGATACAATCAAGTGTTACTCAAAAGGGAATATCAACTCAAAACAACATTTACTACACCATGGGGAATATTCATGTACTTAAGAATGTCATTTGGTCTTATGAATGCGGGTTCAACCTTTCAAAGAGAAATGGACTTCGCTTTTAGGGATCTTATCTAGAAAATTATAGAAATTTACCAAGATGATCTCACAGTTGTGTCGACAAAAAGAAAAGACCACATCTCACACCTCAGAATTGTTTTTGAAAGGTGTAGGAAATATGGTATTTCCTTGAACCCTAAAAAATCTATTTTTCGAGATAAATAAGGGAAAATTGTTGGGACACATATTTTTAGAAGGGGGAATTTTTGTAGACACGGAGAGAATCCAATCTATCAAAAGTGTACGCCCCCCTGCTAATAAAAAGGCCCTACAATCATTCTTTGGGAAAATAAATTTCATTCGAAGATTTGTTCCAAATTTTGTTGAAAGAATAAAGCCCATGAGTGCCTTACTTAAAAAGGACATAGCGTTCAAGTGGGATGATGAAGCTCTTCAATCTTTTGAATATTTAAAAGACGCCATCTCCCAAGCCTCGGTTTTGGTTAGCCCTAATTACTCACAAGATTTCATGATATTCTCTTTCACTTCTCAAGATACCATTGCAGGTGTCTTGTTGCAAAAGGACGTCGATGAGCATGAACACCCTATTGCATTCATGAGCAAAGTTCCAAGGGATTCATAATTAAATTATTCAATTACTGAAAAGAAAGCATATGCCCTGGTGAAATCCCTCAAGCATTTTAGAAACTATGTGGGCTATAACAAGATTAAGGCTTATGTCCCTTACCCAACAGTAAAGGATATCTTGTCTCAACAAGATTGTATGGGTACTAGGGGTAAGTGGGTTTCCAAGATCCAAGAATATGACCTAGAGATAAAACCCACCAAGATTGTAAAAGGACAAGGGTTAGCTCAAATGTTGACTGAAAGCAACAAAGAAGCTATACAAATGGGGGAAAATGATCAAGTGAATGTGGTGGTGAGTGAACTGGAACATGATGAATGGTATTCTGACATAATATATTACCTTAGGAACTTATCATGCCCGAACCATCTAGTGGACTATAAAAGAAGAGCTCTGAGACTCAAAGCTATGAAATACTGCTTAACTAAGGATGGTCTTGGTTGGAAAAAACTGGATGGAGTTCTCCTTAGATGTGTGAACAAAGATGAGGCTAAAAAATTACTAAAGGAGTTACACTCTGGGTATTGTGGGGGACATTTCACTGCCCATACTACCGCTCACAAGATTTTGAGAGCCGAATATTATTGGCCAACATTGTTTGCTGATACTCATCGGTATGTCTGATCATGCCAACCTTGTCAATACTTTGCGGGTAAACAAAAACTCCCTGCACAACCTTTAAAACCCATGGTATTAGAAGACCCTTTTCAACAGTGGGGTTTGGACTTTATTGGTGAGTTTAAGGGTAATTCAAGTAATGGTTATCGATGGATTTTGACCGCCACAGATTACTTCACTAAGTGGGTAGAATCTATTTCCACAAAGAAGGCTACTGAGGAGGTGGTCATGAACTTTTTGGAAGAAAGAATCATAACAACATTTTGGGTACTGTCCAAAATCACCAATGACAATGCCAAAGATTTTAGCTCCCTTGCCTTAGCAGAACTTTGTTTTAAGTATGATATCACTTTATCTCATTCATCAAACTACCACCCCCAGGGGAATGGTTTCACAGAATCAAGCAATAGGAAGCTCATGAATATCATCAAAAGGGTTGTGGGAGAGAATAAGAAGGCCTGAGATTGTACAATCAAGTATGATCTATGGGAAAATTGAATAACAACAAAGACCTCAACAGGAAAAACCCCCTTTGAACTAGTATATGGGTTGGAGGCTAAACTACATGTGAATTTCCAAATCCCTATCCTCTGTTTCGCCCAACAATACACCATGGAAGCAATCCAGGGATGAATTGATCAATTGGTGGAGTTGGACGAATCCAGGAGAATTTCCTTAAGTTAGATGGCGAAAATTCAAGAGAAAGTTAAGAACACCTTCATTCACAAAGAAAAGGAAATGGATTTCAAATAAGGGGACCTAGTGTTGTTGAGGGAGAAGCCTGGTATGCACTAGAAGTTGGATGGATTATGGATAGGTCCTTACAAAATTGTGAGTCAAGCAGGAAAAAACTCTTTTAATTTAACAACGCATGAAGGAGAGGCTTTGAAACTACCTGTGAATGCTATACACATCAAGCATTACTTCCCACCAGTAGCATGACAGGTAGGTATGAGCAAGTTAGATTAGGTAGGCATTTTCATTCATTGTATATACCATCTACATATCATCTTAAGTATAGTTGTAGTTTCATTTTCATATTGTTTTTCTTCATTATGTATATATGCATGCTTAATTTTTATATCATATATGAACAAGGGGTGATATCACCACCCTAAGGATTACTAATGCATTTTGTTGAGATCTAGCAGGCATAGGTCATACCAGAGATGCTGAGGTTCTCATGCACTTTACGGTGAGTACATGTCCCCGAGTTGGAGCTAGATGTTATCCCCTATCCTAGAGATAACTAAGGAGATCATGTCTCAAGGCCCACAAGTCCTAGACATGGAGTGCCGAGAGATGGATGACTTGAGCATGGCCCTGGAGGGCCCCTCTTTTCTTCAGTGCAGCCCATTTATTAGCAGCAACAATATCCATCCCACCATCCTGGTCCTGAAGTAGCAGTAAGTCTTGCTCCATGAGGGAATGAGTCCGGGTATCATGGTATGTGTCACTCTGATTATTGAAGCACTTGAATATGTTTCTTGGAAATTATTCTCTTTAACTTTTTCATACCTGGAAGGGTGACATGATGCCCTAGTAAGTTGATCTCCCTTTAGGATGGGTTGCCACTAGGTGGATTTATGAAAGTTCATCGTCCATTCCTTACATACTTACCACTTTCCATATTTACTCCACTCATTTTCCCCTACCTTTGTTCTATAATTGGGTTTGCCACACTAGGAAGGGTTGTACCTTGCCTTGTGGGAAGAAGGGGCTAAAGGCCCAGGGGATAAAAGTAGCTGGAAAGAGTTAAAATATAAAGAAGGAACCTTTGAGATGCTTCGCCTAGGGATTCCTGAGAAAGCATAAAAAAACTTCTAAGTAAGAAAATGGAACCTATAAGATAATAACACTCAAGGTATTAGTTGGTGGATGGGAGGTCTCATCATGAGATGACCTATTATGACCATAGGCATGTAGCGGTATGACACTACCTTCTATCTAGTCACCAAACTAGGGTAGTGGTTCTTGGTGGCATAGCCAAGGGAAAGGGGGTCTCATCACGAGCCATCCTTCTAATTTCCGTGAAATCCTTGTGGATAATGTTGTCACCTCTGGTCACCAAGCCAGGACAATCTCCCTCATCTTTTTTCTTGAAGCATAAAAGAAAAAGATAAAAAACAATAAAGCTAAGAATAAAAGGCAATGAATGAGCTAGGAAACAATGGCATCCATGACAAGGTGCAACTCACCCTCTACAAAGACATCCACAGGTAAGACTTACATTTCCCTGTTATCACTGCACCCATGCCCAAACACTTACCCCACATCACCTCATACACTTAGATGAACTAGATTGGTTCTCACCCGGGAAACACCCTAGACTTAAGGAGGATTAGCCCAATAGGACATCTTGATACCTTCTCCAAACTTGACTTGTTGAATTGCATAACAACTTTGAGCATTTGTCTGGGTAAAGGGGGGTTTGATGCACGTGTTTGGGTAATTTGATTATTGGATGTGATTTACATGTTATGATCCCTGTGACTTATCAACCCCTGGAGGGCTTACTTGTTGTTGTTGCAGGACCTTTCCCGGTGGATAGGTAAACATGGGGGAATGATTAGCTCAGACCTTCATGGATCTAAAATCCCACAGAAGGATGTTGTAACCCCAGCTAAAGGAAATAAGATGTTTGAGACTTGCACTAGGAAGAAAGGACGTTGCACTAGAGACACCTTGGCAGACCTATACCCAGTGGGATATTGCTCTTCCACCTGAACGTTGACCTTTGGGAGTCCATGATGCACCTTTGTGACCCTAGACATCATCCAAAGTCATGGTTTGCACCTTGAGGTTAGTTGTGAGTTGATTGGCATGTGTGGGCATCACCTAGGGCCTTTGAAGGCCAAACGTCCTTCTTCTAGAGCCCAACATTTCACCTTAGGGGCTCAACGTCATCCTATAAGGGCATGACATCATCCTTGAAGATGATTTCAGGGGCCTATTACTTTTATTTATGTAAAAACTGGATTTTTGATGTAATTTGGCTAGGTCGGCCTTTTTATGAACTAAAATTAATTAAAGGTCATTGATATTGTATAAATAGAGAGAAAATACTCTCATTTATCATCATCACTCTTCACACACTAAGTGTGGTTTGAAATTTGCGCCCTTTTCAGGAGTTATTGGATGAAATAGGGAGGCACAGGCACACTTGTCTTGGATGCTAAAATTTGCTACTTGGATCATTTCTTGGTGAAGTTACTTGGCAATCTAGGGTTTTATTGCTTGATTATTCTTGGTGAAGTAAGTAAATCTGCAATTCTTCAATTTCATTTGAATGGTTATGGTATATTCGCTTGTTCATGTTAAAGATTATGAAATTGCTTGCTTGACAAAACCTAGGAGTAAAAGAACTTAAGTGACTACTTCTTTGCTCTTCATTTGCTAGACTTTGCTAAGGTGATTTAACTTAGATAAACTTCTAAAGCCCTAAATGCTAGCTCTTTAGAAGCTGTTGTCTAGTTATTGTTGCCCTCAATAGTTTTCATTAAGTCTAAGGAAGGAATATTCGCTAGGGCCAAAAATTGCTTACTCTCTAGTGAAAATGTCTTTAGGGTTTGGATGTTTGAGGCCTTGAAGTGCCAACACCTTCTCCATCAATTTCTTCACCTTAGAAAAGTATAATCATTTTGTGATTTGCTTCCAAGAGAAAACCGTCACCTATAGACTCCATTAACCCTTAAAGGCACCGTTGACCACCTATTTCGACTAGGGGGTCAGCTCCATGTGCCATGAAGCTACGTACCTGATGGTGCAACAAAGTTGAAGACTTTCTGGTTCTACAAGGCTTTTTTTCCCCCATCACTTCTTTTTGTAATTGGAATTTCTGCTCCCCTGCATGGGATAATAATGTAATGGGTCTTCATGGATCGTATTTTAGGTTAGTTTCCTAGGACTTTATCATTAGGGATGTCCTTTCATCAAGTGATTTTTATCCTTAGGTAACTTTTAATTACCCTTGAGGTTTTCATTCATAATAATCCTCCAAAGTGGTGAAAGACGTTATAATGATCGATCCCAATGGGTGACTAGGGTCTAGGAATATTGTAAATGACCATGCTAGACATATCATAGAGTCTTGCGAAATTCCGTTGAGTCTAAGTATTTTTTTTTAATTTTTTAAATTTACCAGTTAATGGAAATTTTAATTAAACTTGATGTAAAAATGTAAAAACTAGGTCCTAGGGGATTTGGATAGGGGTGTGAGTACTCAAAATAAATGGAATGAGAGCCCCTACACCCTTGGACAAATTTCAGCTCAATTGGACATTTTTTTCTATTTTATTGTCCATGAGGAGTCCAAGTCAGTCTTGAGTCAGCAATTTAATTGCTTAAGTTGGCTAAGTCAAAAATGCCAAAAATTGTAAAATTAACAAGAATGTTTGAGAAAGAGTGGGAGATGATGCCTAACCATTTTCCTGAGTTAGAGAAACACTTTTCTAACTTAAACCAACCCCCCACATCTAACCACAACCTCACATGACTCATCCCCCTAGGGAAGTTGCATCCCCCTTGATGAGGAAACCACCCAAACTCAAAAAATAAGTTAAAGAAACACCCAAGCTTCTAAAGTGCGCCCTCCTAGTGATCTCACATGGTGTTTGACTTGTCAAAAAGGTGTTTCCCCTCTCACACCCTCAACCCTCACAAACCCTAGCCTACCAAAACTGATCCAGATGGATATTGGTGGCCACCCACCTATTCCAACTGGCTCCTCGTGTCCGTTTTTTATTCAAAACGTCTTTTTGTACTGCTTTATAATTGTGATTTATACACATCTGGGGCTATCTAAAGCCTCACATTCTCCAGGTGGATACAGGTGGCCTCTCTCCTAACCCAACTGGCTTATTTTGTATGTTTTCATGTCAACACATCTTGTTGTACTTCAAAGCCTGTTATTCCCGATTTCTAGGGATAACTAGGAGATCATGTCTCAAGGCCTATAGGTCCTAGACATGGAGTACCGAGAGCAGGATCAACCTGAGCATGGACCTGGAGTGCCCATCTTTCTTCTTCTTCATCAGACCTATCCTGTCAGCAGCAATAACATCCATCACCTTCGGCTTGGACTTGCATCAGAGAAGATTCTTGCTCCATGAGGTAATTGGTCCAAGTATCATGGTATGTGTCATGTTTGATCATTATAACTTTCAGATATATGCATCAAATTCCTTTCATTTCTGACGACTACTTGGATCTTACACTAACCCACTTGACCATGGTTGGGGGGATTAACGGGGTGCCCTAGCAAGCTTGTATTCATAGGTTTTGGTTAGCCACCATGGGGGATTTTGAAGAGCCATCATCCGCTCCCACCATATTATCATTTTACATATTATCTCCCATTCATCTATCCCATTCCCCTAGTCCGGACATTAGGATGACCTATTTGTGGGGTTACACCTTATCCTGTGGGAAGAAGGGGCTAAAGGCCCAGGGGGTAAAAGCAGCTGGTAAGAGATAAAATCCATAAAATAAAACCTAGATATGCCTCGTCTAGGGATCCCCGAGAAGGCAATAAAAAGCCTCTCAATAAGAAACAAGAGGGACCCTAAGAAAATGTACAAAATAAGACCTAGCCAAGAGTATGGGGGGTCTCATCATGAGCTAGCCCATTATGTTCATAGATACCTAGCAGTATGACATTGCCATTATTTGGTTACCACGCCAGGGCAGTGACCTTTGGTTGCATGGCCAAGGGAAAGGGGGTCTCATCACGAGCCAACCTTATCATTTATGTGAAAGTACTCGTGGGTAACATTGTCAGCTCTGGTCACCACACCAAGGCAGTGTCCTCTAGTTAGACCTTGAAATAAAAAGAAAGAAAAACAATGAATAAAAGAAAGAATAAAGGCAATAAAGGGTTTGGAAAGAATTGCATCCATGACAGGTACAACTCGCCTCCTACAAAGGCACCCACGGATAATATCACCCTTGTCTTCCACTATGTCTAGACATCCTTTGACCATACCACCTCGTGTCACATGGCTTGGATGATATCCTTTGGGAACTTTCCTCTTCTTATGGATGCTGGCTCAATAGGGCACTTTGTCTTTTTCTTCGGCTTTGTATAGTAGGTCATTGTAATGTCTTTGAGCTATTAGATGATATGCTAGGGGTTTTATGCATGCATTTGATAAAATTAATGATGAAATATGATTGACATTGCTATGATCCCGAGGACTAATGAGCCCATGGAGGGCGAAGATTTTGATGTGCAGGACCATGCCCGACGGACAGGTACCAGGTGGACCGGTACACATGGGGAGATGATTAATTCGGACCTCCATGGGGCTGAAGAGCCCATCAGATGGTTGTTGGGACCTTATCAAGGGTAGAGTTAGGACAGTGATTGGTCGAGCCTTTGCACGAGAGAAGAAGAAAGACATTTTCATCTAGGACGCTTTGGCTGAGCCCAACCCTAGGGGGTTGACCCACTGCAAGTGGAACGTGTCCCTCTGTTGACCCAGGACGTCCTCCAGAGATCCTTGACGTCACCTCCAGTGTGTGGCAGCTTTACAGGACAGTTTGACACATGTGGCAGATTTTGGAGGCCCAGAGAGGGCCAATGTCTGTCTTCTAGTGCTGAGATTTGCCCTAAAAAGGGCCAACGTATCCCTCAAAGGGGCTAGACGTCCTGCTTATTGCTCATTTAGGTTTTTTATTTAGCAGTTTAATGTAAAACAGTATGATTTTTAGTTATCAGCCTTGTCGATTGTTTTAATGACCTAATTTTTAATTAAAGGTCATTGGATGATATAAATTGAGGATGTTTTCCCTCATTTTGGTATAACACACTTCACTCACATAAGTGAGATCTGATTTTTTGCGCCCTTCCTGGGTAGATTTGTTGTCTAAAGTGAGGCGCACTTGCTATTGAAGGATATTTTTGGCATTTATGGCATTTCTCTCAAGGAAGGTTTACAACTAGGGTTTGCTTATGCTTTCTTCATGACATGTAAGTAAATTTTCTTGCAAAACTTATTAAATGAATGGTTGTAGGTATAATTTCTTGCATTTACTTATAATATTGTTGATTTAAAACCCTAGGTAACAAGCACACAAGTAGGTCATTGTTACATGTCCCCTTAGAGAGAGATATTTTTCAGCCATTGAAGAAAAGAGATAGAGCCTTGCCTTTGCTACACTTGTCTTGTTTCTTCTGAGCTAGCGTTGAAGTCTATAAGTTGAAAAAAGGAGATGTCCTAGGCCTAGATTGCCTACACCTAGGGTTTTCACCTTCTAGGGTTTGAAATCCTTGTTATTGCAACACTTTCTCCCTTAGACTTATGCTTTAGGATAGCCGTTTTGCCAAGTTGATTTAGAGAAGGAGGAAAGAGCACAAGGCCTTGCTTAAGCAACACTGGAGTGAGCCTTTTCCCCTAGGGTTTTGATTCTAGGGCTCTACCTTTGCAGCACCATAGAACCCTACCTTCTAGTCTCTGAGTCATCATCCTTTCAAGACCTGGTGCCCTTATCTTTTGACTCCATTTACCCTAAGGCATTGATTTGATCTCCAACGTTGAAGCTTTAGTGTACAAAACTACTTTCAAAACACAATTTTGAAACCCTAACTAACCTAATTAGGGTTGACGTCATAGTTGAATATTTCATCTTGGTGCAACAAAACTGTGATGTAAGCAATTAAATGATGATTTGAAGCTTTGATTGAGTAAACTGTTGATTGGACATATTGTTGGCTTAATCATCTCTTTAGATATTGATGAATTGATGATCTTTCATAGTTAATTGACAAAAAGTTGACTTCATTCTATATCTATTGCTTTACAATTGCTTATTAAATGATAGTAGATAGTCATTGAAGTACTAACCCTTTGAGTTATAGCCTGCAAATATATATATTGTGTTGTTGTTGTCTTGTTCTGGGCAGGTGTTTTCAATAGGGCATACACTTCTTTTATTGGATGATTAGCCGGACTATCTGACATTGGTGGTAACCTGTGAGGAGGGAACTTTAAAACTTGACCTTATACCTTCTGCCTCTTCAAACCCCAGGTTACCGGGGAGGTCTCCCCTGGGCTAACCTCCCTGAACAGAAAGAACCTCCCCATTGAGGTGACATTGGGTGGGGAAGTTTCCTGTTACGCCAGTTTGATCTTTATCCCTTAGCCTATGACATAAACTACAAACTGCACGCTAACAGGGCCCTAAACGTTGTTTTTTTGACTCGTCATAGTCAGACTGTAAACAAAGTCAAAGTTTGATGGCAGAATGTGTATTTCTATGAAATACCTTTCCAACGGGCTATCACGCGCCTAAAACGAAGGTTGTATGCAAAAGTTATGACCATAGAAAGTTAAGGTAGTAAATTACACCAACTTACCCATAGGGCCCACATGAATTTTGGCGCTTCACCTTCTAGGGTTAGGTTTTTGGATGTCTAGGGTTTTGACATTCATGAGTAATATGAAAAGGGCCTCTGGAGCCTCATTGTAATCCATTATGCTCAGACGGATGCATGTAGCAGCCACATCTCTTCTCAGAGATAGCTACCACCATTCGAGCAAGTTTTAGTTCTGCAGTTTTATAGTTTCAGTGTATTTCATTATTTAATAGAAGATATTGTTCACTGGATATTTGTGTTATTCTTCCTATCTCTATGTTTATGATATTCAGTCTGTTAATCAGTTTGTTCCACTCCTAAATCCGGATCAGTGGTATTAGAGCGGTCTGCTCTTCATTTATTTTTCTTCGTGCATGTCCCCGACATGGTTTGGGTACAAGAAGTTGGGACTCAAACCAATCGATCCATTACTAGATCGGTTGCATCGAGCCCGACAACAACCCATGGGAGACGAAAAGAAAGATGATGCAGAAGGAGATCCTATTAAAATTCTGCTCTAGGAAGCGTTCACGCGACAAAGGAACGAAATGATGGACAACTTCACGCAGATCCTTCGACAGTTTCCCACGGGATAAACATCTTCATCAAGCGGCCATGCAACCCCCTTCAAGGTACAGGTAAATTTGATATTCCATTATTTGAAGGACTGATAAATGCGGATGTTGTAGATAAATGGTTGAATCTACTTGAAGGATATTTTTCGGTCCACAATTTTTCTGATAGGGAAAATATCACTTTTGCACTCCTCAAGGTTGTTCTCCATGTTAAAGACTGGTGGGATACTTACTCTGAGCAAAGGCTCGTAGAGGATTCTGCAATTTTTGTGGTGGCCCCTACATGAGATTCCTTCCAGGATGCTATTAAAGAACAGTACTACCCTATTGGAAGCTATGAGAACCAGTACACCAAAAGGACCACCCTACATCAAGAAAGGAACCAGACAGTACCAGACTTCACCAATATTTTCCATACCCTACGCACCAAATTGGGTATCAAATATTCTGAGCATCATTTGGTGCTCAAATACCACAAATGTTTGCATAGATATATTCAAACAAAAATGGAGTTTCTGGACATCGCCTCATTGGGCACGACTTATAGATACGCTATCAAGATCGAGCATAAATTTAAGCAGAAACGACAAGAGTTTGGATCTGCAAACCTGTCACAGCAGAAGCAGGGCAAAGGTAACCCCAACCCATATAGAAAAGGACCAAGTCAAGATGGCAGCCCTCAGTAAAATCCGTACAAACCGCAACACAAGAAGGGCAACGAGAAGACGAAGAAGGACACAGGAAAATGGTGTGAGTACCATAAAATTCATTGGCACAACACCGACGAATGTCGCTCCAAGCAGTTCCTCGTGGCTGAGATGAAGGCTTCCGAGTCAGAGGCCGATTCTGATTCCAAGTCAAATCCTGAAGGAGGGAAGCGAATTATCGATGTTGAACCCAGTGACACGCTCACTACCACCAAAGTTCAGCCAAGCGAACCAGAAGAACCAGAGTAAGGGGAACACCTCTTTCACTCGTAGATGTGGGTCAAGGGGGCTCCGATTCATTTCATTATTGACATTGGTAGTCAGAAGAACCTGATTTCAGCAGAGACCGTCAAGCGGTTGGACCTGCCAATGACATTGCACCCGCAGCCCTATACCATCGAATGGCTTCGTCAAGGAAGAGATCTTCGTGTCAGCCAACAATGTCGTCTGCCCTACGACATCAAGTCTTTCAAAGATGAGGTACTGTGTGATATTGCTCCCCTTGAAGTTTGTGATGTTATTTTACGACAACCATATTTGTGGAAGCGTCATGCTGTGTATGAGTCTAGACCCCACAGTGTTATTATTATTTTGGGTAGACAATTGTATAGGATCACAGAGATGGCATCGCCTACTGCTATTTCTTTTATCTCCTACTGCTATTTCTTTAATCTTTGCTAAGCAATGCATTAAGGTCATTTCATAGACCGGGAAGTTCGTCTTCTTTGTGATTAGTGCTCATAGTAAGTAGAAGGTCGTCGCCACATCTGTGGCCTCTACACAATGCCTCTCTTTGCAGCAAAAGCAAGTGGACGAGATCGTGAGAAGAATACAGAGACATCTTCGCCTCACCTACAGGGGTACCAACACACTGCCAAGTCAAGCATCCAATTAATTTGATCCCTGACGCATCTCTACCTAATGGACCAATCTATCGGTGTTCACTGATGGAGAATGATGAAATCAGGCGTTAGATTCAAGAGCTTCTTCAAAAGGGGCACATTAGACCCAACTCCTCCCCTTGTGGAACCCCGATTGTACTCGTGCAGAAGAAGGACAAGACTTGACAATTCTGCATTGATTACAGATCCTTAAACAAAATCACAGTCAGGAACCGCTACCCCATCCCCAGGAGTGATGACCTTCTTGACCAACTCAAGGGGGAAAAGTTCTTTAGCAAGATTGACCTGAAGTCTGGATATCACTAGGTTCCCATCGAACCAAATGTTGTCTAGAAGACAACCTTCAAGTCTAAAGAAGGTCTTTACGAATGGCTAGTCATCCCCTTTGGCTTAACAAATGCACTGGCCACTTTCATGAGGTTGATGGATGATGTATTGAAACCCTTCAACAACTCCTTTGTGGTAGTATATTTGGATGACATCCTCATCTTTAAAAGAACATGGGAGGAGCACATGCGGCATATTCAACAGGTTTTGAGCACTTTGTGACACCACAAGCTTTATGCCAACTTGGAAAAATGTTCTTTCGACATGAACAAGGTCCAATACCTGGGCTACATTGTTGATGAGCAAGGGGTACATGTTGATCCAACTTGTTAGGACCACACAATGTACCTTTTTGCCTATACTTTTTGCCACTATTATACTCTTGATTACCCATATTTAAACTCATAGTATCACTTTATCTGATCATTCCAAAGGTATACAACGTCCCTTCTCATAACTATACGTTTAATCTGTTTTGCATAATATTTTACATCACTCTCGTACTTAACCATTGACTAGAAATGTATAAGTGTTCAAACTGCAGATTAGCATTTGAAGCCTGTTGCTGAAACACAGAGTTGTTACACGGTCCAAGGTCGCCGATGTTGAAACACAGAGCTGTTACACAGTCCAAGGTCGCAGATGCTGAAACACAGAGTTGTTACACAGTCCAAAGTTGCAGATGCTGAAACACAGAGCTGTTACACAGTCCAGAGCTGCAGATGCTGAAAAACAGAGGAAGTCGCCAGGACCGACGATGCTGAAACACAAAGGAAGCCGTTACAGTCAGCGGTCAACAAGAACCAACCATCGCTCCTACATGAGAATGTTGATACGATCGAGAGCACAATTCCTGTGGCTGAAACAGCCCGCGATTCGCGATGCTGAAACAACATCAGCAGCAACAAGAAGAAGCTGTTACTCCAGCCATAACAACAATACCTCATTCAGCACCTGTAATAGCATTCTGTTGTGCGAGACTAGGACACCCTATTCTGGTTTAGAAAGTCGATCCGACTAAAGATAGGATTCAAATACACATTGTAATTTTTGATCAATTGTATCGAAGGGGTTCCCTCTTTAAATAAGAGGAAATCATCATTCGAAGGATCCAAGTTTTATGTATTGAGAAAGCTTTAGAGAGAGGGACATATTTCATTTCCAGATTGTAATATGATATTTTGATAGATGGATAAAAGACTGCTTTGAGTATCCTCCTCTATCCTTTTCGTCTCAGGGGAATCTTGTGAGAAGGGAGGGCCCACCTTCTTCACAAGATTCACCCGTTAGTTTTAGAGTGTGTTAGTGTAATTTATGTTTGTGCCTTGATTAACTTTCATCTGCTGAAACACTACTTTTAATGAATTCTGCTTTGCTGAAACACTACTGAACTCTATCTTGTTAAGAACTTTAGTTTATTGAATATTACATTATTTTCACAAAGTTCGTAATTCTTTTTATTAGCAGTCTTGTGTGATGATTTTATGAGGCTAGCCGGAGACTGGGTTAAGGGTTCTTTCTCAGAAAGGAAGGGATCAGAACATCCTGTTCTCTATAGATTTCAATTACTTCTACAAGTGTGCTAGCTAGAGACTGGGTTAAGGGTTCCTGCTCAAAAAGGAAGGGATCAGAATATCCTGTTCTCTGTAGATTTCAATTACTTCTGCAAGTGTGCTAGCCAGAGACTGGGTTAAGGGTTCCTTCTCAGAAAGGAAGGGATCAGAATATCCTGTTCTCTGTAGATTTCAATTACTCTTGCAAGTGTGCTAGCTAGAGACTGGGTTAAGGGTTCCTGCTCAGAAAGGAAGGGATCAGAATATCCTATCCTATGTAGATTTCAATTACTTTTGCAAGTGTGCTAGCCAGAGACTGGGTTAAGGGTTTCTGCTCGGAAAGGAAGGGATCAGAATATCCTGTTCTCTGTAGATTTCCATTATTTTTGCAAGTGTGCTAATCAGAAATAGGGCTAAGGGTTCCTGCATAGAAAGGAAGGAATTAGATGGCCTTGTTCTCTGCTAGATAGAGTTAGCCTTCTCTTCATTATTGTTTTCATGAAAGAGTGTTAATCAGAAATAAGGTACTGAAGTCTCTGCTTGGGAGTAAGGGTCCTATTCTCTGGTTACAGAATAGTTGTTCTTTCTTGTTGCAAGTGTTATTTTAAATCCAGGATTCCTTAGATTAATCTTTAAGATCTGCAATAGGTAGGTTGCTTTCCTGTAATTTAAGTCAGAACTTCAGTTCATTCAAGGCAAGTGTGATTAATATAGTTTCCTTTACTACAACTCTAAGTTGCTTTTGGAATTGAGCATATATAGTGCGTGGTTATCTTTGGAATAAACAGACTTCCCTGGGTTGACAATTTATGTATCACTTGATTGTTTGAATTAATTAAGCAATTATAGTGACCAACATTTTGGCGTTGTTGCCGGGGAAGGTAGATATAGATTTCAAAAGCACTTATGATTTTTTTTTAGATAAAAAGATTGCATGAAAGACCCCAAAGACACTAACCCTACAGGTGGCAAGGGAAAAGGAAAAGGAGGAAGAAAGACTTACATTGACGAGATTATATCAAAGTTTGAAGCTGTTGCTTAACGACCAAACCTTCGAAAACAAAACTCCCAGCCTTCATTTCAAGCAATCTTTGGAACAGGGAAAGAAGTTTGGTGTCCTGAGACAGTCCAGAAGCCAGTAGGAGACATTGAGGATAGAGCAAGTGCAGCAGGGGAGCAGACAGAGGAAAACATGGATGAGTACAATGAAGAATTGCATCACGAAGAACAGGCAGGTCCTGAAGGAGAAGTAAAAGATGAAAACTCTTTCTCTACATTAGGATTTCCTATTGGCGATCTCCCTAGAGGAGTAGCCCCCATGAAAAACATTCCACTCTCAGCATTACCTAATTTTCATGGTTTATCTTCAGAGGATCCTGATGAATTTCTGTTTGAGTTTGATATATTATGCAGAATTTATGATTACGTTTCTAATGCTCAAAAATTAAAGTTATTTCCAGCAACACTAAAAGGAAATGCACTAAGATGGTTTATGAGTCTTGGAGGCCATGGAATCACAACATGGGACCAAATGAAACAGAAATTTCTGAACAAATACCAGGACTACTGCCGAACAAGAGAAAGAGGGAGGAGCTATTTAAGATGATGCAGAAAGAGGATGAGAATCTGGAGGACTTTGTAGAAAGGCTACAATACAATCTACAAAGATCCAGTCACCCCAATGTAAGTAAAGACATTCTTAAAACTATATTGTTAAAAGGAGTAAGGGATGACTGTCTAGATATGCTGAATATGCTTGGAAAAGGGGACATATCCAAGGAATCATATGATGAAATTGTCAATTTATGCAAAAGATGTTCAAGGGGAGCTTCAAGAAATAGATTAAACAACAGGGACACCACATTTTCAAGAGTCCAAAAATCAGCCAGTGGGGGAGCAACAAGAACTGAGATAGGTAATTTACTTGAAGATTTTAAAACTGAAATGTTAATCTCTTTTGCCTCACAAATGGATACCCTGCAAATTAAGAAAAAGAAAGCAGAAACGGAAGTAGCCTTGTCCATCTTTTGTTCTCAATGCAGAGATAAGCACCCACGAAGAGAATGTCCATTGGACAAAAAGCCAATCTTCACTATCTGTGATAAAGATCATGATACCCAAAATTGTCCATCTTTACCAGGGATCAAGGCAACATTACAACTAACAAACGAAGAAGTTGAAGCTGTCTATCTGATGACACAAAGGAGACAATGGCAACCGCGGGGACAAGGTATGAACTCTAACATGCCATTTGCATCTTCTAATCGTTGGAATGATTATTCTTCTTTCAATCAAATGAATTACCCCCCCTACAACCAAATGCAATACACTAATCAAATGAATTACCCATCTACAAACTTACCCACCCATGCAACAAACTTACCCACCCATGCAACAAAATAACCCACCCTTTGTTGATCCTTCAATGTGGACCCCTTGGCCTCCACAACAACAACAACCATATCAAAACCAATGGAATCAAAATTGGAGAGGCCAACAACCCCCCTTTCAAAATCAATTACCTCAATCGCAATTCCTACAACCACTTTCCTTACCAACTGGTACTTCCCCAAACAATCAAACAATAATACCCCATCTACCTGTACAACCTAACCCCAACCCAAATAATAAAGCTGTGCAGTGCATTGATATTTATAACCAACCTACACTTTCCCTTCTCCCTGCGCAATGCAACGATATCCATCTACGATCAGGGAGAATAGTGGAACCCACCATAGCTGATGTTACCTCCTCTAAAGAGGAAACTAAAGAGCATGATGTACCTGAAGAGGTACAATCATCCTCTAACAATGCTACTGAAACAGCAACACCACCATTTCCTGAGTGTTTAGCCTTAACTAAAACGCCTGAACCACCAGCCTTTAATCTTCTAGGGGAATTACAAAATTTATATGTCAAAATTCCAATACTACAAGCACTCCGTGACGTACCAATCTATGCTAGGACAATGCAAGATATTTGTGTTAAAAATCCTGGTAGGAAAACTAAGGATCCCCTTACAGTCCATGTTATGGGAGACCTGTCTGCACTAATGTCAGGTAAAACTCCCCCTGTTAAATATGGTGATCCTGGCCACCCTACTGTTACAGTACAAGTTGGAAAAACGATAATCCCTCGAGTCCTGGTAGACCTAGGTGCAGCCATCAACATCATGACTTTGGAAACCTTACAACTGCTACAATTACAAAATGAAGTCAGAGACACCCCAACTATCCTAGAATTGGCTGATCGATCCACAATTAAACCAGAAGGAGTCATTGAAGACCTCAGTATCTCTGTGGAATCCTGGAATTATCCAGTTGGATTTACCGTTCTACAACCCAAAACAAAGTTGGGGGGCCACCCTCTAATTTTGGGTAGACCTTGGCTAGCCACATCAGATGCTTTTATCAGCTGTATATCAGGTTCAATGACAATTTCAAACGGTTATGAAAATAAGCAGCTTACCCTCTATCCTCATGCTACACCCCTGGTTAATAATGATAACTCCGTATGGGTAGATTTTGAGGATCAACCTTCTCAACCCCTTTTGACTATCGGACAAGCTTTAAGCCTGAAAGACTCTACTGAGGATGAAATAATCAATAATTTTATTTGCGAGCCCTCCTCTGTGACTCCAGAAACTCATAATCAACTAACTGCACTATTGGAGTCTGATAATCTCAATTCGGTAAGCCCACCTCAAACACCTAACACCATCTCCTCCAAAAGCATACCAGTGGAAATTGAACCTGGCAAAACATTGAATATAAACCCTAATTTGACAGATGTTGAAACACAACAGTTAATGAAGTTACTTCGGGAAAATAAAGAAGCATTCACATGGGATTACACAGACATGAAAGGAATCTCTCCTGAGTTATGTACTCACCGAATATATATTAAGGAAGATTGTCGGCCAATCTGCCAACCTCAGTGACGAATGAACCCGAATCTAAGAGAAATCCTCAAAGAAGAACTTCAAAAATTGCTCAATGCAGGGTTTATCTATCATATATCAGACAGTGAATGGGTATCCCCATTGGTAATAGTTCCTAAGAAAAACGGGAAATGGAGAGTATGTGTGGATTACAGAGCTTTAAATAAAGCCACTCAGAAAGATCACTTTCCATTACCATTCATTGATCAAGTATTAGATAATTTGTCAGGGAAGAAATTTTTCTCATTTTTAGATGGTTTCAGTGGGTATAACCAGATCATAATTGCACCTCAAGATCAAGATAAAACCACCTTCACCAGCCCTTGGGGAACCTTTGCTTATAGAGTCCTTCCATTTGGACTATGTAATGCACCAACAACCTTCCAAAGGGCAGTTTTAGGAATATTTTCTGATATGCTTAATGACTCTATGGAAATCTTTATGGATGACTTTACTCCTTATGGTGTTTCTTTTCAGGAAGCACTGGAAAACCTTGAGAAAGTACTTAAACGATGCATACAATCCCAATTCTCCTTAAGTACAGAAAAATGTCATATGATGATGAGTGAAGGAATAGTGCTTGGACATTTTATCTCATCTCAAGGAATTCAGGTAGACCCATCCAAAATACAAGTCATTAAGGATCTTCCTACCCCCAAAACCCAAACAGAGGTAAGAAGCTTTCTAGGACATGTTGGATACTACAGAAGATTTATTAAGAATTTTTCCAAAATAGCTTCTCCCCTGTTTGTATTACTGATGAAAAATGCTGAATTCAAATGGACTAATTTTTGTCCGGAAGCATTTAATACACTTAAACATCATTTATCTACAACTCCTATCCTTAGAGGACCTGATTGGACACTTCCCTTTCACATATCCTCCGATGCTTCAGATTCTGCAATAGGAGCTGTCTTGGGACAGGAAGAAAATCATCTCCCTTATGCTATATATTTCATCAGCAAGAATATGACCCCTGCTGAACTCAATTATACAATCACCAAGAAGGAATTCTTAGCAGTTATCTATGCAATTAATAAATTTAGACATTACATTACTGGCTATTCTACTTTTGTCCATACTGATCACTCAGTTATCAAGTACTTAATGAATAAACCTATCACAAATGCTAGAGTCACCAGATGGCTACTATTATTGCAAGAATTTGATATTACAATTGTAGATAGACCAGGAAAAGAGAATGTAGTTGTTGATTTCCTTTCTCGATTGACACCTGATGGTGATACCCCAGTAGATGATTCCTTTCCTGATGAATATCTATTTGCAGTTTCTGCTCACTCACCTTGGTATGCAGATATTGTTAACTACTTGGTTGCAGGGAAGTAAACATCACACCTATCCTACCGAGAGAAAAAAAGTATTATTCATCAAAGTGCTCGGTATAGTTGGATAAGTGGGTACCTTTTCCATACAGGAGCTGATCAAGAAATTCGAAGGTGTATTAAAGAAGATGAGGTGTATGATCTATTGAAAGATTGTCATGATGGCCCTTGTGGAGGGCATTTTGCTGATAAGAGAACAACACATAAAATTCTCAGGATGGGGTACTATTGGCCTTCACTCTTCAAAGATGCAAAGAAATATGTCCAAGCCTGTGATAGCTGCCAAAGAGTAGGCCAACCTAATCATAGAGATGAAATGCCATTAAACCCCCAGGTAGTACTTGAACCATTTGAAAGATGGGCCTTAGACTTTATAGGACCCATCGACCCTCCATCCAATCAAAACATTTATATAGTGGTCTGCACAGACTACATGACTAAATGGGTGGAAGCCAAGGCACTCCACAGAGCAACCGAAGAAACAGTTATAGATTTCTTATTTAAGGACATCTTCATCAGATTTGGAATGCCAAGAGAATTAGTTACAGATGGAGGACCTCCTTTCACTTCTCATGGGTTCAAATCCACCCTTCAGAAATATCATATTCAGCAGAGAATGGCTACAACATACCACCCCCAAGCCAATGGACAGGTGGAAAGCACAAACAAAGTTATAGAAACCATTCTCACAAAAACAGTGAAGAAAAATAGAAAGGATTGGTCCTACAGGCTCCCTGAAGCACTATGGGCCTACAGAACTACCTGGCGAAATACTACAGGATTCTCTCCCTATGAATTAGTCTATGGAAAGAGTGTTGTCTTTCCTGTGGAATTTGAGATAAAAACCTTAAGGACTGCTTTATCTGTCAACCTTGATTTAACTGATGCACAGACAACCAGGTTGCAGCAGCTTAATGAATTGGAGGAGAAAAGATTAGATGCCATTCAACAGACAACCATAATTCAACAACAAAGATCAAAATGGCATGACAAAAATATCAAGAACAAGCAGTTCCAAAAAGGTAATTGGGCCCTACTGTATAATTCCTGGTTCAAAGAATTTCAAGGGAAACTGCGTACAAGATGGCTTGGACCTTACGAAGTAGACACAGTTTTCCCCAATGGAACAGTAAGGCTCCTCACAATCGATGACTCCAAAATCCCGTTACTTGTAAATGGTCATCGGCTCCGTCTGTATCAGCGACCTATTTCTAAAGAAGATTTTAAGGCCACATGCATGGCAGACGCCCATTTCCTCTTCGTTCAGGGGGTTTCTACCCCCAATAACAATTAATTCTTTTAAGTTAATTTTCTTTAGTATTAGATTAAATTAGATTTTATTTACTAATAATCCCTATCAAGAAATACCATGTTACAATTGATTTTTGCAGATTCCCGATCAAAGCACAGGCCACTAGGAAAGGCCGATCCTACTTCCAAGAGACAATCTTTCTCGATGCTGAAACACCACTGTTCAGCACTGTTGACTTTCTTCCGATGATGAAACACCATTTTTCAGCGCTGTTGACTTTCTTCTGATGCTGAAACACCACTGTTCAGCACTCTTGACTTTCCCGATGCTGAAACACCACTGTTCAACACTCTTGACTTTCCCCTGATGCCGAAGCACCATAGTCAGCAATTCGTTCCTTTCCTTCATTACCACTCCCACCAACCCCAGACCTAATCCCCCCATCATTGTTCAGCAACCTTTTTCCCCGATGTTGAAACACCACTGTTCAGCAACTTTTATTCTTCCTACTCCCAAAACACTACAGTCCGCCATTTCCTCACCATTCTTCATCGACGAAACAACACCGTCCAGCAATTATTTCGCCTTTTATTTTCTGTTGCTGAAACACCATTGCCAGCAACTATTCATCATTTTTCCTGATGCTGAAACACCACTGTTCAACACTTTTTATTCTTCCTACTTCCAAAACACTAAAGTCCGCCATTCTTCATCGACGAAACAACATCGTCCAGCAATTGTTTCGCCTTTTCTTTTCCGATGCTGAAACACCAGTGTTCAGCATTTCTTCACAGCTTCTCATCACCGAAACAACACCGTCCGACAATTGTTTCGTTCTTTTCTGTTGCTGAAACACCAGTCTTTCAACATCATCTGTCAGCAAGCTTTTACGCCCTCATATTATAGTTCGTCCTTCCAGTCAGAAAACCCTCGACACAATTCATCTATTAGATCAAAAGTCTCCGCCACGACAGGACTACCATGGACAGGCATGATATTTTGTTTGCAGAACGAATCAAAAGGTAAGGCGAGGTATATAAATTTTATGTAATTCAGTTAGACTATAGTTAATGGGAAGATTCTATATCATTATGACCACTCAAGTGCAATCATTACTAGCCGCACTTGACGGGAAGGAAGGACACATCAAATCCATGATACCATCATTTCACACGAATTCATCGCCGCCATCCCTATTTCACCACCCTTTCGCGCATTTGACCACCATTCTTGCATAACGTCGCTCGGAAAACTCACTCTGCGCAGAAGCTGATACTCAAACTCTTGACGTTGTATCTTACCGAGCTGGTAGCCATGGGAGGCTCTGTCATACGGAACGAACCCGCCACCACAGCGCTGTTAGAACATTATCCAGTAGCTTATCAAATCTTTCAGCAGGTAGGATGGCTCAGTTACTTTCAGAGACTCCAGTGGTATAATGAACAACAGGTCCTGCAATTCGCCCTAAACCTTCAGGAGGACCATTCTGTCGTCAAAGGAGTCTGAATTTCAGTAACAGAAGAAGATATAGCAGAGGTCTCAAGCCTCCCTATCGATGGCACTCGCATGTTCAGTCGAAAACATATCATTCGGAATGTTCAGCAGAACTTCTTCTTGCCAGAAGAACGAATTGAACTTAAAGGCAGGGGTGTTCAACTCATCTCATTGCCACCCCCATGGCCAGAAGTTGCAAGATTCATCAAACATTACCTGACCTGCGAGGGCTGATACCAGGTAGTTTATCAGCACGACCTCCTTCTGTTATCGCATTTAAGGCATAATCGACGGGTCAATATTCCTTATTATTTGCTGGGATGTTTGAAAAATATGGCACATTATTGCAGAAAGGCTAAAGATCCCACCCTTTCACTCACCCATCACCGTCTTGTCCAATTACTCATCCAAAGGGGTTTTGCTCAACAAAACCCTCCACTAAATAATCTGCCCATAAACCCCCAAGCAGCTACCGAAATTCCTGAAAACCTCCAGGAGCAGCAGCCGCAAAATCCCCCAGACCCTCCAGAAGTACCCAATAGCCCGCCCACAGCACCAATCAGTCCAATCAATTCCCCTACCATACCAAACCCGTCTCATACCTTACCAGAGTCATCCACTCCCGCCCTTCATATTCTCAGTGATGACTCTGAACCAGATAATCCCCTCTACCCCATCATTAAGGAAAGACCTTCACGAAAACGAAAACAAATTCCCCCCTTTCCATCCTTCTTACGAAAAAAGAGAACAAGGGCCTCAACAAGGCCACCTATTCTTACCACTACCCTAGACCCCCCACCCATTCGATTGATACCCCGTACACCTCCAACCTCCCAAATCCCGGTATCTTTGCCTATTCCACCCATGGGCACTGAAACACAAGAACCAGATGCCCAGGGTGTTGCCACATCATATGTCTCAAATAAAGTAGTTGAAACACAAGAACCAGCTACCCATTCAATGGCTGAAACACAAGAACCAGCCATAGCTGAAACACAAGAAACAACTACGGTTGAAACACAAGAACCAGCCGCTGACATTGAAATTGAGTTACAGAAATTAGATGCCCCGGATGCTGCAACACCACCTTCCTCAAGTAAAGTCGCTGAAACACAAGAACCAGCTACCCATTCAGTGGCTAAAACACAAGAACCAGCCATAGCTTCCACACAAGAACCAGCTACGGCTGAAACATAAGAACTAGCCGCTGATATCGAAATTGATATACAAGAATCAGAGGTCCAGGGTGCTGCAACTTTACTTTCCTTACACCAAGAAGCTGAAACACAAGAATCAGCTACTATTCCTGCAACCGCTCCACAACAACCAGAAGCAACAATGGCATCAGTCTTGCAGGAAAATGAGTTTTAAAAGTCAGAAATGGAAGCATATAAGCAAAAACTAGCCAGGGCAAAGGAAGCATATGAAAAGGAACTAAATTTGTACACCTTAGCTTGTACAGCAACCTTGTCAGAGGAGACTACAGAGAGCCTGTGTAAAGAATATATGTGCTGCCAATGTGGGGATATTTACCATCAAGTAGGCTATAAGGTAATTCAAGTCCCAGTGCCAAGAGAAACCCCTACTCCTTCACCTTTTGTAGTCAAGGAAGAACTTGTTGAAACACAAGAACCAGCAGGTCCTCCCAAGCTCAAGACTGAGCCCTGCATTGCAACAAAAGAAGCCCCTACCTTTGTCAATAAATATGTACAGACAATTCCCATGGAGGAATTCACACCCCCCAGCCAGATCAATCTCCCCACTTTTATCGAACAGTCTACTCAGACCTTACCTCATTCCACTACTTACAACGCTGAAACACAGACTCAGCTATGGGATGAGCAGGCAGCAATACAAAAATGGAAGAAAGAGAATGCTGAAACACAGGCCAAAAGCCTACAAATGCACAGACAAAACTGGATAAATCACACTTTCTCAAATTGGGAAGTGTTAGAATAAACACGTGAGGAAGCTCGTGCCTGAAGAAACAGAACAAGGAGTTAAAAGGCATAATGGCCTGGGTATTTGATTTGACACAAAAGCTATTGGCCACAAGAAATCCATCTTGTAACTACTCCTTGTTCCTTATGGAGCGACTCATATGGTTTCAGATCAAATCAATTATAGAAGGAAAATCCTATGCAGTACTACACCGAGCAGATTTTGTCAAAACTTTCACAGAAGCATCTGCTAGAGATCAATACCTCCTCTGTGAGGCATATTTCCACAACGAAGCCATTCCTGAGAACAGGAAGCTAAACCTCAATCCTCTTGTTGGGGACATTCAGATTCGAGCGTTCACCTCCTTTCTCCACAATCAAATCATTTGGCAAGATGACTTTTTGGCTGCCAAGCACAATGAAGATAATCGCCTCCTCTGGATAAGACCAGAACCTCAGAAGGTAGCTACCTTTGTCACAGAATATTACGAGTTCCTAAAACAACCAGGGGTGACTGAACATGTTCAGCAGCTACAATCAGAAGTGCTCTAGGATTGTCAGCACATCATCAGATCCATAGAGATTACTACCCTCCAGGCAAATAACCTGTTTTGGCAGCAGTCCATGGAGAAGAGACAAGAACACAATCCTTTTAGCCCTGCCAACCTTGAGGTAGCAATTTCCAAGATACCTAACTACATCCAGTGTGTTCGGCATTGTGCTAAAAACTGGATAGGGTACCGGTTTTATTTTCCCATCCTCTGGTTGCCAATAGAAAGGTATCAAATCAGTTATAAGCTGCCTAAGAAGGCAGAAACAGTAGCATGGCAAAGATTACAGCAGGTCCAGGGGTTCAGAACGCCAACGGACAGTACCTCCCACAGTTACTGCTTGAGGAACTTACATGCTCAGAGTCGGTATCCAGACTCTGATTCAGAGTGAGTTGCCTGAGGACACGCAACACCTTGAGTTGGGGGGGATGTTAGGACCACACAATGTACCTTTTTGCCTATACTTTTTTCCACTATTATACTCTTGATTACCCATATTTAAACTCATACTATCACTTTATCTGATCATTCCAAAGGTATACAACGTCCCTTCTCATAACTATACGTTTAATCTGTTTTGCATAATATTTTACATCACTCTCGTACTTAACCATTGGCTAGAAATGTATAAGTGTTCAAACTGCAGATTAGCATTTGAAGCCTGTTGCTGAAACACAGAGTTGTTACACAGTCCAAGGTCGCTGATGCTTAACACAGAGTTGTTACACAGTCCAAGTTGCAGATGCTGAAACACAGAGTTGTTACACAGTCCAGAGTCGCAGATGCTGAAACACAGAGCTGTTACACAGTCCAGAGCTGCAGATGCTGAAATACAGAGGAAGTCGCCAGGACCAACGATGCTAAAACACAAAGGAAGCCGTTACAGTCAGCGGTTAACAAGCACCAACCGTCGCTCCTACATGAGAATGCTGATACAATCGAGAGCGCAATTCCTGTGGCTGAAACAGCCCGCGATTTGCGATGCTGAAACAGCATCAGCAGCAACAAGAAGAAGCTGTTACTCCAACCATAACAGCAATACCTCATTCAGCACCTATAATAGCATTCTGTTGCGCGAGACTAGGACACCCTATTCTGGTTTAGAAAGTCGATCCGACTAAATATAGGATTCAGATACACATTGTAATTTTTGATCAATTGTATCGAAGGGGTTCCCTCTTTAAATAAGAGGAAATCATCATTCGAAGGATCCAAATTTTATGTATTGAGAAAGCTTCAGAGAGAGGGACGTATTTCATTTCCAGATTGTAATATGATATTTTGATAGATGGATAAAAGACTGCTTTGAGTATCCTCCTCTAGCCTTTTCATCTCAGGGGAATCTTGTGAGAAGGGAGGGCCCACCTTCTTCACAAGATTCACCCGTTAGTTTTAGAGTGTGTTAGTGTAATTTCTGTTTGTGCCTTGATTAACTTTCATCTGCTGAAACACTACTTTTAATGAATTCTGCTTTGCTGAAACACTACTGAACTCTGTCTTGTTAAGAACTTTAGTTTATTGAATGTTACATTATTTTCACGAAGTTTGTAATTCTGTTTATTAGCAATCTTGTGCGATGATTTTATGAGGGTAGCCGGAGACTGGGTTAAGGGTTCCTGCTCAGAAAGGAAGGGATCAGAACATCCTGTTCTCTGTAGATTTCAATTACTTCTGCAAGTGTGCTAGCCAGAGATTGGGTTAAGGGTTTCTGCTCAGAAAGGAAGGGATCAGAATATCCAGTTCTCTGTAGATTTCAATTACTTCTGCAAGTGTGCTATCCAGAGACTGGGTTAAGGGTTCCTGCTCAGAAAGGAAGGGATCATAATATCTTGTTCTCTGTAGATTTCAATTACTCTTACAAGTGTGCTAGCCAGAGACTGGGTTAAGGGTTCCTGCTCAGAAAGGAAGGGATCAAAATATCCTGTCCTCTGTAGATTTCAATTACTTTTGCAAGTGTGCTAGCCAAAGACTGGGTTAAGGGTTCCTGCTCGGAAAGGAAGGGATCAGAATATCCTGTTCTCTGTAGATTTCCATTATTTCTGCAAGTGTGCTAATCAGAAATAGGGCTAAGGGTTCCTTCTTAGAAAGGAAGGAATTAGATGGCCTTGTTCTCTGCTAGATAGAGTTAGCCTTCTCTGCATTACTGTTTTCATGAAAGAGTGTTAATCAGAAATAAGGTACTGAAGTCTCTGCTTGGGAGTAAGGGTCCTATTCTCTGGTTACAGAATAGTTGTTCTTTCTTGTTGCAAGTGTTATTTTAAATCCAGGATTCCTTAGATTAATCTTTAAGATCTGCAATAGGTAGGTTTCTTTCCTGTAATTTAAGTCAGAACTTCAGTTCATTCAAGGCAAGTGTGATTAATATAGTTTCCTTTACTACAACTCTAAGTTTCTTTTGGAATTGAGCATATATAGTGCATGGTTATCTTTGGAATAAACAGACTTCCCTGGGTTGACAATTTATGTATCACTTGATTGTTTGAATTAATTAAGCAATTATAGTGACCAACACAACTAAGATCCAAGTCATCCGTGACTGGCCAACCTCGACCACATTGACCAAGCTTTGGAGCTTCTTGGCAATTTCTACCAACGGTTCGTGTTGGGATTCTCCTATATTGCCTGGGCCCTCAGCCAGGTGACCAAGGGCGGTGGTAGGGCCAAGTTAGTGTGGAGGAAGGAGAAACAATGAGCATTCAATGATCTGAAACATCGTTTGTGCTCAACTCTAGTACTCTCCTTACCTGATCTGCAACAACCATTCGAGATTGAGGCTGATTCATTTGACTATGTTGTGGGCGTAGTCCTCACTCATCACTGACATCCTGTGGCATACCATAGTGAGACACTCTCTGATACTGTCCAAAAATACCCCACCTATGACAAGGAAATGTATTCCATTGTCCAAGCCTGTCGTCAATGGAAACATTACATTCTGGGGAAAGAGACGATCATACAAATTGATCACAAGCCTATGTCGTTCATACAGACACAGGGGAAATTGCAGAACGATCGCCATCAGAAGTGGTCCACCTACCTGCAACAGTTCCATCTCAACATCAAGTATGAGACATGTATCTCCAATTATGTCGCTAACTTCCTCAATCGACCTCTTGTGGCTACACTCACCACTGTGCTCCATTCCTGTGGACATGAAACATCGGAGTAGCCCCAACTTTTCCAGCAAGATCCAGACTTCGCCAGCACATATCAGCTCTTGGGTACAGGTGCCACTATCACTGATTTTCACATTCAGGACGGACTCTTATGCCACTTGGGCCATCTCTATGTTCCTACAAGCGAGCGTGCAAAGATGATTTTGGAATCCCACTATAGTCGGGTGGTAGGACATTTTGGCGTAGAGAAAACTGTGGTCATTCTTCAGAAACATTTTTATTGGCCAAAACTTCGATAGGACATCAAAAAGTATATCAGGTCTTGCACTGCCTGTGCCATTTCCAAGCCAACCATCAAGAAGCAAGGCTTATACACCCCTCTTCCTTTTCTCGAGAAGTTGTGGGAATCCATCTCCATGGATTACATGTCTGGATTTTTGTCCACCAAGAATGAAAATGACTGTGTGTTTGTGGTCGTTGATCGATTTTCGAAGATGGCCATCCTCACAGCCTGTAAGAAGAATGTCACAGTGGCAGATACTGCTAAGATCTTCTTCGAACGAGTTTGGGTCCACTTTGGGATACCACAGACCATAATCTCCGACCGATACAGCAGGTTCCTTAACACCTTTTGGTCGATTCTCTGGTCTCTGTTGGACACCAAGCTCACAAAATTCACTGCTTTCCACCCCCAAACCGATGGCCAAACCGAGGTCGTCAATTGGATGATTGTGCACATCCTGCGCATGTACAATTCTAAGTAACCCCGAACATGGGACGAGAGTCTCCCATATGTCCAACACAGTTACAACAGGGCTCTCCATAGTTCCACTGACCATAGCCCATTTTAGGTGGGTCTGGGATTCCAACCCTTGGGACCCATTGATGTTTCACTTCCTCTTGCCACCTCATAGATAGACTCTTCCCCTGATCAGTGTGCGATCAACAGAGCCACCAGATTCATTGAGCGGATTCAACACATCCGCCAACAGGTCTAGGATATTTTGTAGAAATCCAATGCTAAGTACAAGAAGTTCCATGATCAACACAGGGTACCACACCAGTTTCAGGTTGGCGACAAAGTCTGGTTTCATTTACATAAGAAGCGTTTCACCGGGCCCCGTTGAAAGCTTCACTCACTTCGTTATGGGCCTTATACTATCACCAAGGCTGTGGGTAGCAATGCTTTTGAGCTCAGCACTCCACCCTTCCTTGGTTTGCATCCAGTATTCAATGTGGACCTCCTTCGGCCATATTTTCCACCATTATTGGACACCTTTGAGATCGTCGAACAACTGACACCAACAGAGCTCAACTTTGACTGCATGGAACAAGCATCCACCGACCAGATAGTGGACACACAGGCCAAGGGCACTCACCAACATCGGATCCTGCTTTATCGGGTTGTCAAGGCAGGGCAAAGTGGCTCACTCGGGGCCAAATCCAATAGAAGTTTCCTCACCTGATGGGGGAACTCAACGCAATGGATACCATTGCTTCCTAAGGGGAGAGGATTGATCCAGATGGATATTGGTGACCACCTACCTATTCCAACTAGCTCCTTGTGTCCATTTTTTATTCAACACGTCTTTCTGTACTGCTTTATAATTGTGAGTTCTACACTTATGGGGCTGTTTGAAGCCTCACATATTCTCCAGGTGGATACGGGTGGCCTCTCACCTAATCCAACTGGCTTGTTTTGTATGTTTTCATGTCAAAGAATCTTGTTGTACTTCTAGGGATGTTTTGGGGCCCTAATTGTTGTTTTTTTTACCCACCATAGTTAGACTGTAGACAGAGTCAAATTCTGATGGAGGAATGTGTAGTTGTCTGAAATACCTTTCCAACGGGCTATCACGTGCCTAAAATGAAGGTCGTATGCAAAAGTTATGACCATAGGAAGTTGAGGTACCAAATTACACCAACTTACCCATAGGGCCCACATGACTTTTGGTGTTTCACCTTCTAGGGTTAAGTTTTAGGATGTCTAGGGTTTTGGCATTCATGAATAATATGAAAAGGGCCTCGAGAGCCTCATTGTAATCCATTCTGCTCATACGGATGCATGTAGCAACCACATCTCTTCTCAGAGATAGCTACCACCATTCGAGCAAGTTTCAGTTCTGCAGTTTTACAGTTTCAGCCTATTTCATTATTTAATAGAAGATATTGTTCACTAGATATTTGTGTTATTCTTCCTATATCCGTGTTTATGATATTTAGTCTGTTAATCAGTTTGTTCCGCTCCTAAATCCGGATCAAAAACCCTAAAAGTGTGACCTCCTTGAGATATTGGCTTCTTTTGGGCGAGTGACACTTGAAACTCATCCAAGAGGGGTCAATCTTGCCTCCCAGGTATAAAAGAATGCCAACCCCTCCCTCATTTCACATCTATTCTTAGTGTTAATTTACTATGCCCAAATCTCTCCCACTCTTCTCTCTCTCCCATCTTGCTCTCTTTCATTTCTCAAGCTTGTAGCAAGTATTTATTTAAGCTTGGTTTCAATAAAATGAATCTTTGGAGGAAATTGGTTGCATTGGGAGTATTATTGGTGCTTGGATTGGATCTACATTGGAGGTGACTTGTATTATTGTCTTTTCTTTTGAATTTTAGCTTCTAGATCTAGAGTAGGAGATCCAAGCAAAGTATTTTGCTTGGATAGATCTATAGTAGTGTTGCCATAGATATTAGTGAAGTAGTTTCCTTTTGTTATGCAAAGTATTTTGTTAACATTTTTTGAATCTACTCACCTCCTTCCTTATCTTGTAGCTTGATATCTATCTTTTGCAAGTCACTACGGGTTGGATAAGAACAAATTTCAGATCGGGAAATTTGTTCCTTCACCCACATGAAACACTCTTAAGATTTTTGTTCTTTTCATACATATTTCTTTAATACATTTGGATATATTTCTGTCATAGAATAGGTCTTATATCATCTATTATATGTTGTTTTTTTGGACTAAAAATTTCTGGTTATTGCTAAGAGAAAATTTTCCAAGTTTATTGGTTGTTTTGCAGCTTTTCCAACAAGTTTTACTTGTTGTTTTTCTGCAGATCTGAAAAGTTAAGGGAAGGTGCTACCCATTTGGGGCCACAAAACATAAAGAAGCAACCTCCCAAGTAAGGGTATTGAATACCCTCTTCTTCGTCTTCATTCTTACATTGTAAGCAATCCCAAAGAGATTCTCTTGGGCTTGCATTTCTCAAGCTTTCTAAAATTTCTGCGTTTTTTCAATTCTTTTGCCTACACCTAGCAAAGAGGCTTGGCTTTGCCACCCATGTTAAATCTTAAGGCTAGGATATAAAAGTTATTTTTATGTTTTAAGCTCTTAGTTCTTTTTCCCCACTTATCCTTAAGACAAGGTTGAGAGGTTAGGATCTTTACTTTTCTTGTCAAGCATTTGTTGAATTTCTTTCACCCACTTTGGCACAAAATCAGTAGGCTAGTCCTCCTCCTTGTGCCTTAGTTGAGGTTTCTAGTTTTTATTTCAAGTATTGTTTGTCCCACTTGTCCTTAAAACAAGTTTGAGTGGCTAGGATCTTTTATTTTGTTTTCCAAGCTATTGTTTACTTGCATTCTTTAATTCTTTTGCCTACAGCTAGCAAAGAGGCTTGGCTTTGCCACCCATGCTATATCGTAAGACTTGTCTATAGTTTAGTTTGCTTTCCTTTCACATTGTCTATAATTTCTTAATCTCTAGTTCTCATTCTTTAATTTGTTTACTTTGCAAAGTCATTTAATATTGTTATTTCTTACTTAAGTTGTGCAATCATCTATTAATTCAAAATCTTGTATCTTAAGTATAGATCTTTCACTTTGCAATTTTATTTCAAGTAGCTCATAGTTGCAATCTAGACTAGGAGGATCAATTTATCTAGTCTAATTAGGCACTTTGGACCAGTACAACTTTCACCACTAAAAATGAGGCTTGTGGAGGCTACAAGGGGTGCTAAGTCAGTGATGACTTCAAGGCACTAGGTGTCGCCCCTGCTTAAAAGCCCAAGTTTTCCGGGTTGAACTGTAGAGCTAGGGAAGGGCCTTGTTTTCTCTTCTTCTTGAGCACCCAACAATCATTTTGGCCAAAGAGATAAGAGTCTAGGGGTAGTCGCATATCTTAGGTTTGTTTCATATTAGCTTAGGTCCCCTAATCAATGAGAGACTCTTAAAACTTATCTAAAATCTATCTAATATATTTCACAACACTTGCTCTTTATTTTCAGTATCTTTCAGTTGTGCAGACCTTGTTGTTCAAGGATTTCATTTACATACTTATGGTTTTAATTCGCTAGCATTTCATTTCTGCTTTTTATTTCCAAGCATTTTGTTTCAAGTTGAGCATTTACTTCCAAGTTCATTGTGGTTAAAGTGGTTTTCCTATTCAAGGGCAAGATGCTATCAAGTTGTGCACCATCTCTTTGGGGCACTTGGTAAGTGGTTTCCCCCCTTGCTTTAGAAGTTGTGCACTTCCTCTTGTTGGCTCTTTCATCCTTAGAAGTTGCGCACTTGTTCCTTTTTTCAGCATTTTCAAATTACATGCTTTATGGTTAGTTAGTTGTCTTGTTCATTGGCTATAGTTTACCTCTTGTGTATCTAGCTAACTCATGTTTTGTTCTTGTTGATATTGTAATTTACCCTTACATTTCATATTGGTCATTGCTTTATTTCATTTTGTAACTTAGCATAGTGTTATTCTTTTGTAATTAGATCTTTTAATTCTTTGTAATTCTTTGTATAAACTTAGTTGGCCCCTTTTCCAATCTTTAGGCACTAGCCTTGTTGACCTTAGGGAAAGTATTTGACTGTCATTGAAATTGTGCATTTGCATTGTTGTATGCCATATAGGTTAGATTCCCCCCTAACTTAACAAAACTAAAATTAAATCCTAGAATTCACTAAAAAACTCACATAGTAAATAGGGTTTACCCCCCTTAGCTTCCCTAGAAGTAAGACTAGACAAAAGAAGTCTAAATCAAGGTGACAAGTGGTTTGGACTTAGGCATTGTGCCTCCAAGGACACACCAAGTGGATTGAGACTTTTCCACGTTTTTAGGTGTGTATAAGGACGACAACATCTTTGGCACCATTGACGGGGATAAGTCTTTTATCCTTGGTCAAAACGACTTACCCTAATTAATTCTTTAAAAACTAAGTAATAAATTTCTCCCTAATTTTTTTATAACTTGGGTTGTGTTATTTTTTTTTGCTTACTCTCCAAGTGACAACTCCATCTGGAAATTCTTTGAAGTATACTACCAGGAGAAATCCTCTTGCTCCTCGTAGCCTGCTTGAAAGTCTTGGAGAATAAGCAATATCTGATATCCATCTCTTGTTGTACATAATAATTGTAATGTCCCCCATCTCTTAGAGAGGTGATGAGGAGACTCAGTGGCCTGGGCACCCTCACTAGGTCATAGTCTCACACTGAGGGGGAGGGTCAACTAGGCTAAAGTTATATTTTTAAGTTGACTTGAGAAAGAAAAGGGATAAAAGGAGTAAAAGATAACTCAACAGAAGAATAGAGGTTAACTCTGGGAGTTAACCTAACTCAATAGAGAATTAGAAGGAAAAAGTATAAGTAAGAGGCTGGGGCACACCCATTATTCATTCTGGATTTGATATATTGCTTGGTATTGCTCTTGAGCATTCATTTTGGGGGTTTTGTTGTACAAACCCTTGTGAGCAACTCAATGGTGAAATATCCACTCACCTTGTTCCACAGCTTGGTCTCGGGGATGAAAGATTCCTCCACACCATTCTATTCTCAGCCTATCTCCTTCTAGTGCTTCAGAAGATAGCAGAGCCGTACTATTTTGGGGTTTCCAACAAGGGTGCATCATACCATTGAGAAGGGTTTGATTTAGCCAATCAAGAGAAGCGTTGGGCATTCTATCACTTGGGTTTTATTTGCAAGTGCTCCATCATCATCTTGAAGGCTTCTTCGAAGAGTTATCATCACTCAATCTTCAACTACAATCTAGGACGATTTGGAGGTTAGGAGGACGTCCCATTATTCTGTATTTCGTAGATCTAGAGAGATATACTTAAGATTTGGATCTGAAACTTCTCCTACAAGGTTCTTATAGCCCGATCTACATTCTTGGAGAGTTTCACATCATTTGGAGGTCTCTTTCTTCAAGGGCAAGTTGCCTAGGGTTTCAGCTATTTAGGAGGGTGCAACTCCTTTAGAAGATCCAGCATTTGGAGAGGTTGGCCTTGGACGTTGGGCTTGAGACTTCAGGAGGGAGTTCCTACTTCCCTGATCTATCATCTGTCCGGGTTTGAGCTCACTTGGAGACTTCTTCCATCAGGGCCGAATTGTGGAGGGTTCCAGCCTTCTCTTGGAGCGTGGCATTCTTCAGCTGGAAGGTTTGGCATTCAGATCTGCTTGTATTGATCTCTCATCCAGCCTTTGGAGGTTATTTTGTATCGGCAGAGCTTTTTGTAGCAGCTCATATCTATTGTTTGTACGACCATCTGAGGATTGTGCCAGATCGGCTATCTATTGTATTGATTCCATATTGCTCATAATAAAAGGTCAGATCTTTGCTTGTGTTTCTATATATTGAATGTATTGTGATCTTCATGTGTTGGATGAATCTTGTATGAATGCACTTAGTAACTCAATAAACACCTTCACATCAACAAATCTGTGGTAGTTAGTGATTCCAAGCGAAAAATTTGGCTTGGGATCATTACAGTGGTATCAGAGCTTCGATCCTCCAAACCTGTGGAAGGATCGGCGCATACAGAGGTACAGTGGTATTTTTATGGGTCGAAGGAAGAAACCGAGAAGTGAAACAGAGGCCGAAATGGAAGGGTCAAGGGTCAACCGCATGGAAAGCACATTGGTCCAACACTTGGGTGAGTACCATGAAACCAGCAGAAGGGGACAGGCCAAACTCTCTGAAACTTTGAAGACGGTTGACGAGAACCTGCAAATAATGAACAAGAATCAATCCAAGCTAAATGAACTTCTGATGCAAGTGACCCATCAAGGGAAGAACCCTGATACGTATGGGAATAAGGAGGCTAGTGGATCCGGTGGAGTCCATGAGGAGATCAGATATAATCCGAAGAAAGCCCCCAGATGCGAAGGAAGTATGGAAGGACACGACCCAGGGTCAGATGGGTAGCAGGGTCAATTAGAGGCAATACATGCCTACGTTCACAGATGAACAGCTTGGATGACACTCAGGTAGTAGAGCTAACCCTAGAAATTACATGCCCACATTCACAGATGAGCAAGGGCAACAGGAACAGGTTGAAGACTTTGTGGAACAACTGGCGAGGAGTACCAAGGAGTACTATAGTTTGGATATGAGGGTCCAAAGATAGATGTCCCTAGATCAGTATTGCTAACTTAGGTTCATAAATCAACCTAGGATGAACCACAGGGGCAGTTTTGAGTTTGAAAGGAGAGCAGGGAAGACAGAGATTCCATACTTTGATGGTACGACCAAGATGACAACACAGTCTTGGGTACAAAAACTGGATACGTACTTACATCTCAACCCCATGAGGGAGATGGAGGCCATCAAGTTTTCCACTATGTACTTGGATGGCAAGGCTCATGACTGGTGGTATCACGAACTCACCACACTCGGCCACAATCAGATTGTGTCCTATACAGAATTCACTTAGAGGCTCATTGATAGATTTGATCAAGGAGATCCTGAAATACATTTCCGAGAGCTCACCCAACTCAAGCAAACAAGTATGGTTGAAGCATACATTGATGAATTTTAGAGGTTGGCAGTGATGGTGCAAGATATGTCCCCGACCAGGCTCATGATGCTTTTCACAGAAGGGTTGATGGAACCCTTGAAGGGTTGGGTAAAGGCCTTCAAGCCTACCAGCCTACAAGAGGTCATTTGGAAGATGAGGGATTTGGGTCCAGCCGCTAAACCTAAATTCATACCCAGACCACCTCTCAACAATGGTGGAAGAGATCAAAGGCCTCCAATAAACCAGGGAGGACGTGACCCTAAGGGTTTTGACAGGGGTCGTGGCAGAATAGATGACAACACTAGGAGAGAACTGAGGAGGAAACAACTCTTCTTCACATGTAAGGAACCATGGAACCCATCACACAAGTGCATGGGACGTGGTCAAGTGCACTACATTGAGGTCACTTCAAACAATGAAGAGGAAGATGAGATTGGCCAGATACAGAACATGGAGGCAGAACTTGCATCAGAAAAGACTCTTGCTCCATGAGGTAATTGGTCCAGGTATCATGGTATGTGTCATGTTTGATCATTATAACTTTCAGATATATGCATCAGGTTCCTTACATTGCTGACAACTTCTTGGATCTTACACTAACCCACTTGACCATGGTTGAGGGGATTAACGGGGTGCCCTAGCAAGATTGTATCCATAGGTTTTGGTTAGCCACCAGGGGGGATTTGAAGAGCCATCGTCCGCTCCCACCATATTATCATTTTACATCTTATCTCCCATTCATCTATCCCATTCCCCTAGTCCAGGCATTAGGATGACCTATTTGAGGGGTTACACTTTATCTTGTGGGAAGAAGGAACTAAAGGCCCAGGAGGTAAAAGCAGTTGGTAAAAGGTAAAATCCATAGGAAATAAAACCTAGAGATTCCTCACCCAGGGATCCCCGAGAAGGCAATAAAAATCCTCTCAATAAGAAACAAAAGGGACTCGAAGAAAAATAATAAAACAAGACCTAGCCAAGAGGATGGGAGGTCTCATCACGAGCCAGCCCATTATGTTCATAGGTATATAGCAGTATGACATTGCCATTATCTGGTCACCACACCAGGGCAGTGACCCTTGGTTGCATGGCCAAGGGAAAGGGGGTCTCATCACAAGACAACCTTATCATTTCTACGAAAATACTCGTGGGTAACACTGTCAGCTCTGGTCACCATGCCAAGGCAGTGTCCTCTGGTCGGACCTTGAAACAAAAAGGAAGAAAAAGTAATAAATAAAAGAAAGAATAAAGGCAATAAAGGGCTTGGAAAGAACTGCATCCATGATAGGTACAACTCGCCTCCTACAAAGGCACCCACGGATAATACCTACCCCTGGTTTTCACTGTGTTTGGACATCCTTAGACCATACCACCTCGTATTACATGGCTTGAATGATATCCTTTGGAAACTCTCTTCTTATGGATGCTGGCCCAACAGGACACTTTGTCTCTTCTTTGGCTTTGTATAGTAGGTCAGTGTAATGTCTTTGAGCTATTAGATGATATGCTAGGGGTATTATGCATGCAGTTGATAAAATTAATGATGAAATATGATTGACATTGCTATGATCCCGAGGACTAATGAGCCCATGGAGGGCGAAGTTTTTGATGTGTAGGACCATGCCCGACGGACAGGTACCAATGGACCGGTACACATGGGGAGATGATTAGGTCGGACCTCCATGGGGCTGAAGAGACGATCAGATGGTTGTTGGGACCCCATCAGGGGCAGGGACAGGACAGTGATATGATGAGCCTTTGCACACGAGAAGAAGAAGGACGTTCCACCCAGGACACTTTGGCTGAGCCTAGCCTAGGAGGGTTGACCCACTTCAGATGGAACGTTTTCCTCTTAATGGACAAGACGTCACCCAGGAGACTTGGACGTCATCTTGAGCATGTGGCAGTTTGATGGGATTACTGGCACGTGTGGCAGCTTGGAGGAGCCCTAAAAGGGCTAACGTCTTACTTCTGGATGCTGGACTAACCCCAAAAGGGCCAACGTCTCCCTCAGAGGGGCTTGACGTCCCACCTTTTGCTCATTTATGTCTTTTACTTAGCAGTTAATGTAAAAACAATAGGATTTTTAGTAGTTAGCCTTGTCGGTTGTTTTAATGACCTAATTTTTAAATTAAAGGTCAATGGATGATATACATTGAGGATGTTTTTCCCTCATTTGAACATAACACAACTCCTTCTCTTAGGAGATCTGATTTTTTGTGCCCTACTAGGGTAGTTTTGGTGTTTAAAGTGAGGCGCAACTTTTGAAGGAGGATTTTTCTTGGCATTTATGGCATTTCTCTCAAGGAAGGTTTACA
>ML808801.1:5347-19222 GCA_009831015.1 Picea engelmannii
ATAATATTGTTTCAATATTCAATATAGTAAATAAATTATTTTGTTGGTTTATTATTTCACTTTATATCCTAAAGTATATTATATTATTTGGTAAATATTGATGATATATATTTTATTTACTATAATTTGATATGAGATTGAGTCTAATTGTGAAAAATAAATAATTGTCAATGAAATGTTAATATCTTAACTAGTATTTATATTAATATAATATAGATGAATATTTATAATATTGTTTCGATCTTCAATATAGTAAATGAATTATTTTGTTGGTTTAGTTTTTCACTTTATATCCTAAAGCATATTATATTATTTGGTAAATATTATTGATATATATTTTATTTACTATAATTTTGATACGAGATTAAGTATAATTATGAAAAATAAATAATTGTCAATGAAAAGTTAATATCTTAACTAGTATTTCTATTAATTTAATATTAATATCTTAATTAGTACTTATATTAATATAATATTAATATCTTAATTAGTATTTATATTTTTCTTTGTTTGTTAATTTGTCTGGATCTGCTGGATTAATCTGTGGCTTGAGAAACTGCGACTTAGGGGCATGTAAGTCGTCAAAATCACCCAAGGATCGCACCGGGCCCGAGCCACACCAACCCTTAACATGGTTGGATTTTTTGTCCCCACAAGTTTCGAACTGCTGACTTTAACAACACGAAATGGCTTAACAACACACCTCGGGGACAACTAGTATTTATATTAATATAATATAAATTTATAAATATTATGAACAAAATTAATATAGAAACACATATATATTTATAATAATATTATATATTTAATTTAAATTGATGTTTGCATTAATTTAATAGATATTTAAAATTTATAAATATTACTTACAAAAGTCATACAAATAAATCTATATTTATACTATAATACATTTAATTTAAATGATCATTACTTTAAATTAATGTTTGTACTAATTTAATACATACTTAAAATTAATAAATATTATGCACAATATCAATATATAAACATATTTGTACCCCCATATGGGGTGTCACGCAGAAATTTTAAGACACATGGTGTGGAGCCATGCCTGGCCATAAATGCAGTTGATCGACTCCCATCCCCTCAACATTAAGGATGGGAGTCAGCCCCAACTACCGCCCACCTGAAACAAGACTCGCCCCTCACACGAGTAGTCCAGTTATGTCATTCATCCATGCAAGAAACTTAATGGATCCGAACATCCCGTCAGCCCTTCTTCTCGCGCCCGAGCCATGTCTTCCTCCATTTCATGTTCATTCTGCACCAACTCTGCAACTGGAAGCCTCGGAGCAGCCATCCGCCTGCCTTCTACACAACTCTTACCTGTTTCTCTACCTCAATGCCTCGAGAACGAGGGAAGCCTCGTCATGGCTCAACCTGACATGTCTTTCTTGCTCGATGGAGGTGCCTACAAAAAATGGAAAGAGCACTCTCTATTGCTCGGACCCAACCCCAGCACAAAATAATTGAGTGTGAAGAGCCTTCAGTTGCAGCAGATATCGTGGAGCCACCAATGGAATACGTCGAAGAGGTAATCCCAGTGGGGCCACTTTAGGAGCCTCCAGAGATACTCCTTTTCATTGTGCCAGACAATTGAGATCCACCAAGCGATTTCTGAGTGGAAGCCTCCTTGCCTGGAACTAAGAAACCTCATGACAGAGAGACTGAGGTGAAACATGAATAATTCTCCACCTGCTACATTGAGGAGGAGACTCCAGTAGATATGGCCCCTCCGGTGTTAATATTATGGTAGCTACGAGAGGTATTTACCTCCATGTGTGAACCTGACAAGAATAGAAGACTCCAGGAAGCAAGAGAAACCTTAATGAGTTGGCTAATAACCCTAGAATCCTTGTTGGCTCAAGAAGATAATTTATATTAGGTTATTAGCCTCCAAGAGAAGAAGTCGGCCATAAATAATAATAATAATATACTGAACAGACACTTATCCAGAAGGATAAGTCGGCCCCAACAAATCTGGCAAAACCAGTATAAATACAGGGCGCCATTTCTCATTTAAAACATCTCAGAATTGCAGTTCTGCAGTTTGGTGCGCACTGCAGTTGCAGTCTTGTGTGCAGGTTTGGAGGAAGAGTTGGTGCAGCTGCAACAGCAACAAGTTTTCAGTATTGGCAGCAGCAACAAGTTTTCAGTATTGGCTTGAATATCTCTTGGCTAGAGTTTGGGACTATCTGATCAGTCTTTTGTGTTGTGCTATTCTTGGAGAGAGGTGCGCTACCCTTTGTTTGGCTATCTAGCCTAGGGTTTTCTTCCAGAGGAATTCTCAGTCAAGGTTAAGGTGCTCGGAGGGAGGCTTCGGCTTATGGTTGAGTGACGAAGTTATTGTCAATGGTAAAACGAGCACACCATATTCTATATTCTAACAGGTTGTGGGTCCACACCCCTTCAGTCAGCCTAAAACACTGGAAGGAAACACAAACACTACATATTGAGCTCGTTGAGGAACTGCCGCTAGGGTTACTAGTAGGAGCAGCTTCCAAAAGAACTGTAGCTAGGGTTACTAGCGGAATTAGTTGTAGAAACCCTAAACTTCTTTTTGAGGCACCTTAAGTGATGAGATTGACCTAATCTCTGGATAAATTAGTGCACCCTAGCCCAACGCATATCTTGGTACTCTCAGAAGGCCAAGACATGAAGTTTGGATTTCTTGTCAAATCTAGGGTTTGACCAAGTCAAGCAATCCATGACGAACTCTATGAAGTCTGAGAACAAGCTAGATGGAGCCCCTAACTTTAGAGCATGGAAGACAAGGATTGACCTCATCCTTGCTAAGAATAAAGTGTTGGATATTGTGAAGGGAAAAATTGTGAAGCTAGAGTTTAAAGAAGGAGAAAAGAAGGAACTGCAGAACATTGCAGCTATGGAAAAGTTCAAAGATGTTGACATCAATGCCATGAGTATCATAGTGGATTCCATAAAAGACCACTTGATACCCTACATCTCCCATATTGACTCATCGAAGAAGATGTACGATGCCCTAACAAATCTCTTCTCAATAAGAAACATTGGACAAGTTATGAGTATGAAGAATGAACTCCGTGACATGAAGATGAATGATGACGACAACATAACATCATACTTCGTAAGGATCTCCCAGTTAAGAGATCAATTACAAGCTATTGAAGAGATCACTTCAAAGAAGGAATTGGTGAACATAGTACTCAATGGTCTTCCCAAGACATGGGATGCATTTTCCGCAAGCATGAACACAAGGAAGGAGTACTCGACATTTGAAGAACTTTGGACTTGTTGTGCTCAAGAAGAATCAAGAATCAATGTAAAAGAGAAACCCCAAAAGAAGTACGATGATCAAGCCTTCACAACAAGATTCAGGAACTTCAGGGACAAAAGAAAGTTGGATTCAAGAAGGAAGCCAAAACAAAGAAAAGATATTTCAGAAATACAATGCTTCAACCGTCAAAAGTATGGTCACTACAGAAATCAGTGTCCCTATCTAAAGAAAAGGAAGGAGAAACACGAAGCATTGATTGTCGAAGAAAAGGAACCAACAAAGAAGACTAAGCAAGATGGAAGAGACTTCTTCTACTAAAAAGGTAACAACATTCTTCTTATTTTTCTGTACATATCTTGCTTGCATCGTCTTTGTCCATATCTTGTATATCTATCTCTTGGAAGATAATGTGTTCCAAGAAGAACTATACCTATGAAAGAAAAAACAAGATGAAAATAGTTATCATTAGATATTACACATGAAAGAATGAAATATATCATGTGAAAGCCATTACAAGATAAGACAAAATTAGAATCAATCTTGAAGAGACTTAGAAGTCAGGCATTAAGAGAAATTAGAGAAAGACTTATGACGACAACTAAGACAGAAGCGTGGACTCTGTTAGACAGAGAGAGCCAATTATATATTGCAAAAGACAATAAGAACGTAGATGGAAGTATGGACTCTATCAGATGGAGGGAGCCGATTATATGCACCCTTACATGAAGCAAGGATTAGGAGGGATCTAATCCTATGATCCATTGAATATGATGAAATGTATATATACATGGTAGCAGCCATGAAAAGACAATACATGTTCAACTCAACTGCAGGAGAAGACCTCTTCAAAGAGAAGCCTTAAAGTATTCCTGGTTGTCCATTCAGATTCGTGATCCTATGATGAAAGGTAGAAGTGGAATCTCTAGGGCACAGAATCTATAAGAAAATCCACGACCTGAAAACTAAAGAAGAACATAGAGATTCCAAGAAAGAAGAGAAACCATAACAGCCAGTCACTGTATCAAGAATCACAAGATTACCGGCTGATATGAACTCACTAAAATCAATCAAGCAGAAGAACTGAAAGTTGTGATGAAGAACAGTGTATGAAAGACTTATGAATGAAAGCATTGCGAGATCCAGAACCAGAGGTTCTATCAGATGGAGGGAGAAGACTATGATGATTGTTTGTTCTAGTACACCAGACTTATCTCTATATAAGTCATTATATCATCCGCAACATCCATGAGTTGAATTTCTACATCAAATGAATGAAAAGAATGTTCTCCAGAGAAATTGAATGAAGAGTGCATGTAGAGCAATCTCAAGACTTTGAGACATACCAGAAAGAGACTCATGTATGCAGATAAAGAATAAGACAACTTGGTGGAGAACCCCCAGTGCACAGCAGAAGCATGGTGAATATTTCCTATAACATCAAGATGACTACTTAGAAGATCAGATCTCATGATGACAGAAGAAGTTCCACATGGATATGTTCCAGTTCTCCAACTATACTCTATTGTTTAGATCTACATGAAACCTTCATAGTGTTCCAGACTGAAGTACAAACATTGCACTATCCATGATGAAGTCCAGAAAGGAGAAATTGATTATCCAATTCATATCTCCGTAGATGAGCAGATAAGAAGACATTTTGGTAAAGCTTCTATCCAAGATGAAAGAGTTTGTGCACTCAAGATAGAGCTCGTGGAAATAACTCTCTTAGCCAGAAGGAAAGATTCTCCAAAGAAGGTACGGAAAACATTTATTTTTGTGATTGAAATAACTCTCGAGTTAGGAGGGAGCACTGAAAATATTATTTATCTTTGTAATTGAAAAATAGTCCAGACTGGATAGATGCTTTCCTGTTCAGAAAGTGAATTGAGATTTCTGACGGACAGTGGCTTCCCATTGTAGTTAACATGGGAGGCAGAATGATTTCTAATGTATCATAGACAATGACTTCCCATTGTGATTAACATGGGGAGTGGTCTAGGACAATCATTCTTCTTGGCAGTCACTCTGAGTAGTGGTCCAGTAGAATGGTCCGCCTCGCTAGATAGTCATTCTTTCGAAATTCATAGTTGTGAGTAGTTTCGAAGAATGGTCTGTTTTGGAAGTTGATGCAGGACATACATTCCTTGAGGGTTATACATTCTCTCCAGGTTCCACTTTGTTTAGTGTCAGAGGAATGGCCCAGGGTGGGGAATGGCCCGGATAGTTATTCCTCGAGGGAAGACTCATTCCCTCTAGGTTACACTTTGTTTAGTGTCGGAGAAATGGCCTAGGGTGGGGAATAGTCCATGCTCAACAATCAGGGACAGTCATTCCTTAGGGTAGACTCATTCTCTCTAGGCTACACTTTGTTTAGTGTTGGAGAAATGGCCTAGGGTAAGGAATGGTCCAAACATTTCTTAGGGTTTATACATTCTGTCCAGGGTGCACTTTAATTAGTGTAAGAAGAATGGCCCAGGGTGAGAAATGGTCAGGCTCAAAAATCATAAATAATCATTCTTCCTTGTTTGTGAAGAATAGGGAAGATAACCCATTGTTGATGAAGATAGATATTCTTTCAGATCTTACAAACGTGAGTGAAAGATCTGCCCAGAGGATTCAGTTTATCTTTAACAATATTTTTCTATGCAGGATGGCATCAGATGTTTGTTTTGAAAGATCATATGATAGTAGATGAAGACTACTATGGTGGAAGATATTCTTTTAGAACTCACAGATGTGAGTGAAGGATTGGCCCAGACAAATTAGTTTATATCATAACATTGTTTCCATGTAGGTTGCTATCAGATGTTTGTTATGAAAACTGTATGACAGTAGATGAGGACTACTGTGGTGAATATGTTTCACTGTTCGCAACCATACGTTGTTGATCAAGTACTTGTGTGTTACTTGATGTGGTAGTGAACCACTGGATTGTAGCTATGTACTACTATGAATAGACACAATTGTTCTCTATCCTTGTTCTAATTTCCTTGAAGACTATCAACAGTTTATTGGAGATAATGATCATTCATATGAATGATGAACATAGGTTTTTCGAGACGGAAAACAGTTCACAGCTTTTACTCCTCTTGTATCACTCTATGGTGAGAGTGACTTATCGAGCATCATGTCTAATTACTCAGATGAAGTATGGTTTTGAGAGATGATGCAGCTGATGGTGATGGTGATGCTCATGATATAGTCATGAAATAGTCTAGATGACTATATTGATTCTACCGGGTAAATGGTATGTTTTTTGCTCAAGTCCATTACCTATAAATACCTCTCTATCTAGGAGGGAGTTTTACTATTATGGTAGCTGCGGGAGGTATTTACCTCCACGTGTGAACCTGATGAGAATAAAAGACTCTGGGAAGCAAGAGAAACCCTAATGAGTTGGCTAATAACCCTAGAAGCCTTGTCAGCTCAAGAAGATAATTTATATTAGGTTATTAGCCTCCAAGAGAAGAAGTCAGCCAAAAATAATAATAATATACTGAACAGACACTTATCCATAAGGAGAAGTCGACCCCAACAAATTTGGTAGAACCAATATAAATACAGGGTGCCAGTTCTCATTTGCAGCATCTTAGAATTGCAGTTCTGCAGTTTGGTACGCATTGCAGTTGCAATCTTGTGCGCAGGTTTGGAGGAAGAGCTGGTGCAGCTGTAGCAGCAACAAGTTTTCAATATTGGCTTGAATATATCTTGGCTAGGGTTTGGGACTATCTCATCAGTCTTTTGTGTTGCGCTATTCTTGGAGAGAGGTGCACTACCCTTTGTTTGGCTATCTAGCCTAGGGTTTGCTTCCGGAGGAATTCTCAGTCAAAGTTAAGGTGATCGGAGGGAGGCTTCGACCTATGGTTGGGTGGCGAAGGTATCGTCAATGGTAAAACGAGCACACCATCTTCTATATTCTAACATTAGGGAGCAGACCTAAAGTGGCCTAGGAAAGAAGACTCAAGCGAGCCAGTGGAAGAAGCGTCAAGCGAGCCAGTGGAAATGCCTCTGGGCGATGCATCAGGGGAAGGTGGCACAGTCCTCATGCCACCTCCCATCTCCTCCATGCAAACTCAATGGCGTGTCCTGCCACCTCTTCTCCATACAAACCTTCTTAATTTGCTTTTTGATTTGCGGACCCAAATGGAGGACCACGTCCACTGTGGCACCCTCATGATCCAGCGTGTGGACATGTTGTTTGACGCCTTCTCCAATGTGCCACCGGGATGAATATGCCCAACCTTCTTACAGTACTTTGTCATTCCATCCAAGGAACATGCTTAGGACACATACACCACCTCAGATGCCACCGGGTAACAATTATGGTCCTGTTCAAAATTTGCAGTCTCTTTCTTACCATTTTATGTAAGATTCTAGTTAATTCCTGTAAGACACTAGGCATGAATAAGAAAATGACACACCATCAATCCTGGTTTCCTCCAGACAGGATTGTTGGCAAACTCGACTATTTTGAACAAGGGCTAACTACATTTCAGTTTCTGCTTAAGCGGCGAAACGGTGAACAATCCAGAAACAACTGTATTTTTTTCCACTTAATATAGCAAGAACTTCCCTCTTTTTTACTTAATATATATATATATATATATATATATAAACATATCTATAATTATAATATTATGTATTTAATTTGATGATTCTTATTAACCATTTGATATATATATATACTAAAATAAACCTTAAATTATTGACATATGATATTTACACATATTATTTTGTAAAGGAAAGGTTTGTATTTTTTATTATTATAATAATTTAATTTTTATTAATTGATATTACTAATTTTTAATTATTTTTCTATGTCAAAAAATAATGATATAAATATATATATTTTTAAATTTTAATAAATAAAAAATACTTAAATCCATTATATTTCAATAATCAAATGACTATATCTTCGAAATAAAAAATATTCAAATTCATTATATTGTTAATATTAAGTATAATATAATGTCCATATACATTGCACTCATTCTTCATTAAATTAATTGTAATCAAATGACTATATCTTCGAAATCAAAGATAGTCAAATTCATTATATTGTTAATATTTAGTATAATATAATGTCCATATACATTGCGCTGATTCTTCATTAAATTAATTGTAGTCTCCAATTATTTTCTTAATATCACCTTTTTCTGCATATCGTGAATGCAATTTTTTTTAGTTTCCTTTGATTATTTAAGTTATATAACTTTTCTATGCTTTAAAACATAGGATCAAAATATTTCATAGAGATGTCTATATAAGCATTTTTAAGCAAGTTTAATTTGGTGTGTTGGCTTGGCCGTGATCTTAAAAATAGATTATTATTATTATTATTATATAGGTAATATAAACATTTCCAAATGTATCTTTATATGATTTCCATCATTATCCCTTGTCAAATCTCTAGATTCGAGTCTTTTAAATACTTCATTAAAATTCATGTTCAAACATTAATAATTTAGTAACTTCACATTTATCCTTAATTTTGATTATATTATATTAAAATATTGATGTGTAAAATTAGGTAATTCATTTTAAACCGAGTAAATATTAAGCAACCTCTTTTTCCTTTTTAGTTATGATATGTGAAATAAAAAATTATGATAAATTATTTGGATCATAGTTAGGGTTTTAATATCAATTTTTTTTAGTATGCCTAGTTTTGTAATGTATTTATTTACAATGGTATGTGAAATAAAAAATTATGATAAATTATTTGGATCATAGTTAGGGCTTTAATATCAATTTTATTAGTATGCCTAGTTTTTGTAATGTATTTATTTATCATGTTTGTGCAGTGCTTTTAGATTGTATACCTCGTTTTAAGTTTGACAAATTTATTTAATTTTCTCTTTATAATTTATTGTTTAGATTAACATGAGGATTTCAAGTATTATTATTTGTATTTTGAATTTAATTATAAAGAAAAAATTAGATGTGGTTGTGATATATGGGGGAGTCTCTAAGTTGGGATGCAATATGTTAAGGTGTTTTGTGAACATGTTGTTAAGGTTCAAGTATGTGTTATTCTAGTCACGAGGGATAGATCGATTGGCGAGAACGTGCGCACACTCTCCCAGGTTGGGGAGAGGTCATGAGTTCAAGCTTGGCTACGAGTCCTTCGGGCTGCTGCTTTCCACTCCCATATCATCTACTATGTGGGGAAGTGGGTTCCCAGCGGGTTAATTTCCATTGAAAAAAAAAATGTGTTATTCTACATTAAAAATTCAGAAATTAATACAAGGTCTAACTAGCTATTCACTTAATTGGTTTTTCCACTCTTATTTGATTCAATTATGATTTACATTTCATGCAATAAAAGGAAGCTTCAAAAGAACAATTCCAGAAATTAAATATGAGAGTGTATGGAGAATTTAATTTTAGAAAATGTTATAGAGGTTCCATTTATGATGGTTATTCTTATATAAAATTTTCACTCAAATTGAAAACATTTATTTATAAATAAAATTAAAAATTATTACACCATCACAGTGAAAAAAATATTTATTATTTCTTTCTATACATTTATATATACAAAACTAAATGTTTACATCATTTTCTCATCCATATTCTTACATAATAATAAATTTATATTAATAAATAAATAGTACTTAAAACCCTTTTCTCTTTCTCTTTCTCATCCATATTCTTACATAATAATAAATTTATATTAATAAATAAATAGTACTTAAAACCCTTTTCTCTTTCTCTTAATTATGGGATCATCTACTCATGTTAAATTCCTTTTCATTTGGGTATAAGGATCATCTCCTCATGTTTGTTAGTGTATTTGAGGAGGTTATGCAGAATTTGTATAAATATCATAACGTGTAAAAACTATGGAAATTTCAATATATTTATAGCTAAAATGTTTATACAATTTTTATTTTTTTTGTTTTTATAAATATAGATGAATTTATACTAGTAATTATAATGACTCTTAAAACATTTTCCTTATGAGGTATATGATCATTTTATATTGTAAGAGTATTTTGGGTAGTTGTAGTTAAGAAATATTATGTAATTTAATATATAAATTTGGAATAGTTAAAGGTTATTTTGATATTATGCAATTTAATATAAAAAATTGGAAAAATGAAAGGTTAGTTTGATTGAGTTTTGCGATTTTCCTTCCAATTTATCATAGACAATCCAAATGTCAGAATTAGGATTTTTTTTTATTTAAAATGAAAACAAAGTTATGTGGAAATTAGAGATTTTTTTATTATTTAAAATGAAAACAAGATCTTCCCAAGGCTAATTATTAAAATGACAGAGTAGAATTTATTACACACAACAAGCTTTCTCTTAAAATAACCAAACTACTTTAATCATTTAATGTATTAATTAATTGAAATAAATCTCTCACATCCAATTACAGAAAACTTCAAAATCCAAAGCATATACTTTAAATTAAATATATAATCAAAATTCATATCTATAATAAAATGAGAAAATGTTATAAATTATTATTCATTTTAAATACTAATAGATATGAACTTATTGTATAATATGCCATTTAGATATAAAAAACTATACATACACATTGAAAGCTTTAAAGCTCACCAAACATATCGAGGGCTTTGGTCGAGTCTATCATGCTTCGACTCTCGAATGTCATTTTTGAATCACTTACATTCCAAAGTTCTCAATCTGATTTACGAAATTATATGCATACGAAAGGCATTATCATAAGAAATAATGATTATTATCCTAAGAAATAATGATTAAATTTAAAGAAACTTAAAAGATTCACAAAATTGCAGGTAACATTATTCTAGAAACATTTTCCCAGGTGTGTTAGAAAACACTTGTTGTGGTGTTGATCACCAAAACTAAACACAGAAAATACAAACGTTACCTGTTCTATTGAAACCCTAGATAATGATTTCCTCTGTCCAACTGAACTACACTAACAAACATACCGACTGTAGCACACAATAAACAGCAGGCATATGAGCGAGCCCGCGGCACATATTGAGAGTGCTGATCCCGTGTTGTACTGCTTCACTGGTCGGCATGAAAAACTCTCCCTGCTTGCCCTTGCCTGTTCTGTCTAATTCCACAGCTTGACCTGTGGCGTTTTCCCTGCTTCTAAGCTGGTCCGTGGGTAATCACTGGGTTCTAGCTCCACCAGAATCGAAAGGCAAACCCAAACCTTCAAGAAGTGAACAATACATTACAAAACAAAATAATCATATCCTATTAATACACTCGACTAATAACCTGCACACCATTAGGATTCTACAGCGCACAGATTTCACGGATCTCACCCTATCCTAGGTTGTAGAATCGACCTCTGTGAGCAGATGAAAGGAAAAACCTAATTCGAAAAAGAGCATTCACATATGAGAAATCCTACAATCCTGTTTAGTTTATCACATGACTAAACTGAGAGCAGACTGCTCATTTCATTTTTCCAGCGAGTTTTGATTTTTGCGTCCATAATATCCAGATCCATCCCTCCCAATTTGGCTGCCATAAGGGGCATCCTAAATTCCAGTGGTCCCAAAACATGCATAGATATCAATCAGTCTCAAAAGATGAGAAGTATGAGATCTTTAGCAATGTTTCAGGTTTGTCATAGCAGTCAAAATGCAGTGCCCTGCTGTGAACTCTACTGCTAAAAGTTGTACTATTTGTGGGCAGGCAATTTTGGAGGGATAATACAAGGAATCTGAAAGGCTCCAATACAGTAAAAATGAATTTAGCTGGAAGTCATTTCATACATATGATGGGAGAAGTGACATGTTGAGGCCAACTCTGGACTAGTGTAGCAAAGAAAAGGGTAGCGGCATATATGAAAAATTCTGGACTGTTTAAAGGAGAATAAAGACTTAAGTGCTGATTATAGGTTTTGTTTTGGGGTTATTTAACAGTTTTAAAAATGTTTTTTTTTTAAATTTGTTGATATAAATTTGCATGAAATCACTATTTTCTTAAGTTTGAATAACCCTCAATTTAAATAACCTAATGAAATCACTATTTTCTTAAGTTTGAATAACCCTCAATTTAAATAACCTAATAACCTACAGTGTACAAAGATTAGGGAAGTGAGATGAATTTGAAATTTTCAATCCGATTTTCTGCTCTCTTCGACATCCTGTACTATTTAGTCAAGTTAAAACTGGCAGCGTTACTCTGCGCACCTAAATTTATCTATATGCCCTTTTGAAGGATACTTATTTCCACGAGCCCATCTCTATAGTCCAAGAGCGGCTGTACGAAATGGCCCTTAGCTTTCTTGGACAGAAAAAGTTTACTTTATTTTATTTTGTTGTTTTTAGATATTTTTTCAGTTTGATTTAGTTTGAAATTCAATAAGGAATGGTTAAATCTGCAGATTTGAGTGACTAAATTTGGATTTGTTAAAATTAATGATTAATTTGGGGTTGGTTGAAGATTTGTAGGAGGCTGTTGAGATATCTTCTCAACCACTCCCTCCAAATATGGAATCAGTTGGATCTGAACCCAGCTATATATTTACCTATGTATGTGTGTAAGAGTGCAATAATACAATCTATTATTTGTGTGTTATTCATGTGCATCTATGCTCTCATGATTTCTAATTTGGTATCAGAGCTAGGACAGTCCCTACTCTCTCACGAGAGGGACTGGAATATGATATAGATTGCAAGGCGTAGGAGAGTGGAGAGTGTTCTAAGTTTCAGTTTTTATGTGTGCTATTTTTGTGTGAAGATTTTTAACGTGCTGGAGCCATTTGAAGGAAGAAATCGCGAGGCTGTGTGCAGAGGAGGAGGAATCGATCTGATAATTCAAGTGCATACGATCTATTGAAGCCAACGTCGTCTCCTGTTTAAGCTGAAGCCATAGTCCATGTTGGAATGAAATCTTTGAGGATGAGCATATATATTATAACTAATCGATGGAAAGGGAAGAGCCGGCAGTTTGTGGTTCAAATTGCAGAGAGGAAGGAGGGTCGTGTAAAGCCGCCGATAAGACAGATCTGGTTAGCAGAAAACACGAATAAATCACAGATCCATTGTGGTCTGTGTGAGAGAAGGGTAAACACTGGTGAAATCGCCGATGGGAACACGATTTCTGCCTGATGCTTGTTGTCACCGAGAGGGAGCCAATCCGTGTGTAGAGATCTACTGTGTGCATGAACGTAAACAAAAGAACCACTGCTATTGTTGAAAGAACACTGGAAATTGGTTAAGTGTGTATGGAGTGTGCAGTTTGAATAGTTGTGAGTTGTGTGTTTGTATGTGTGGTGTGTGGTGAGTTTAAAGTTTTTTATATATTTACGTGTTTATGTAAAAGAAAGTAAGAACTTTTGTATCTTGATATAAGCTGGCAGCCCCGGTTTCAAGAACAACTGTTCTTATTGGAAGTCACCTTGTATAATTGAATGTTGAGGACATTCAATATCCAAACTTCTCTTCTAGACACTGAAGGATAGCCGAAAGCAAAAATCCGACAGATGGAGGCATATTCATAGAATGCATCAATAATTGACATCTTTTATCACGGAAGCCCTGATGAGCCGAGTTGTCAAATTGTCCATTGTACAAGTTCATGAATGATGGTCTGAAGCATTTATGCTTTAAATGAGTTGAATGGTAAGCTCGAAGAAG
>ML808801.1:19272-66840 GCA_009831015.1 Picea engelmannii
AGAATTGTAATATGTGGTTTATTTGTAATGTAATCATTAAGGGAGGGTGTTAGAATTAATGATTAATTTGGGGTTGGTTGAAGATTTGTAGGAGGCTGTTGAGATATCTTCTCAACCACTCCCTCCAAATATGGAATCAGTTGGATCTGAACCCAGATATATATTTACCTATGTATGTGTGTAAGAGTGCAGTAATACAATCTATTATTTGTGTGTTATTCATGTGCATCTATGCTCTCATGATTTCTAATTGGATTCTGGCCCAAAAAACCCAAAAAGTAAAAAGTTTAGCCAACTTAATGCTTGCCTACTTATTGCTATTTATTTTCATTTATGAAAATGGTCATTATAGTTATTTATGAAAATGTTGTCTAATTAATAGGATTTATTTTCATTTATAAAAATGGTCATTATAGTTATTTATGAAAATGCCTATGTTGCAAGAGTTTCGGAAACTTGGGAAGAAATAGAAGTTTTCCTCAAATTTACAGGATATTAAAAAAATATAAAAATATTTTAGATTAGGATGTATAGAGATATTGATACATTTTAAATCTTATTTAAATAAAATTGAAAATCAATAAAGGACACTGTTTCTCCTATTGCAACAATTACAATATTGAAATTACTAATTTAATTTGTGCTAATAATTATATGAATATATTTAATACAATACTAAAACTTTAATATCCACAAATATTCTATTAGAAAATGAGAAACCAAATTGAAAATAAATATATACAATTTTAACATATTTTTAAAATTAAACTTTACATATAAAAACTTTAAACATCTTTGTAAATTTGAAACATTATTTTTTTTATTGGAAAAAACAAAATAGTACTACTCTTCTAATATGAAAATACAATAAAAGTCAATGATATGGTTGGTTGGTTGGACTTGAAGGAAAACATACATGTATTAAAAGTTTTTTATATCCACAACTATAAAGTGAGTATTATTCAATTCTTTTACTTAGCTAATTTTTGAAATAATATTTAACTATAGTTTAGTCTTAGTTTTATAGTGATATTTTGAATAAATATAATGAAAATATTTATAAGAAATTATGTATTTGTAATAATGGAATAAATATATTTACATTTAAATTTAATATAATTCTAATTTAAAGCTCTTCATTTAAGAAACGGTTCCCAAGCTCCCATTTCCTTGATCTTGAAGCTCCCAACTATAAAAAATGTAAAAATGTGGCGAATCTTTCCCGTGCCAACTATAGAAAAAGCTCAACATATTATTTGGTGAAAAAACTTATTTTTCAAATTTTAATTTTTAACAAATAATTAATTTTGTAAATATTTTTGTAATTATTAAATATTTAATTTAATGTCAAACAATTAATTGAAAATCCGAGTTTAACTACACATTAATTACATTATAATTATACTTTAGGGTGATAATAAAAAATAATTTAAGTACACAGTAATTGCAATATACTCTGAGCTTATAATAAAAAATAATCAGGATTATGACCGTCTTACAGAGATTGTCAACTAACACCTAAAATGACGTGCCTGGTTTCCGCTGATCGGTGCCATTGCAGATTCCTGTCTTTCTTCTAATGGCCCCAGTAGGTGTAAATCAAGTAAAATACTTTTCACAATTTCTAGGTCCATTGGACCCATGACGTATGGTTTACCATACAAGCAAAAGATTTACTATTAATGAGAATGCTACCGTATGAAAATGACTTTCTCAGAGTATACTGGTGATCTACATAAATGCTTCCTGCGTTGAACGGTGTTCAATATTCAGGGTGTTCAATATCCAGTGTGCTGAATGCTGAGATAGGTGGATTACAAATCGTAGGATTTAAATTGTATTATAAATGTTGCTACAGGTTTATAAATGGATTATAAACCCTTGGATTTAAATTGTTTTCAGATTCGAAAACTTATAATTCACATTACATTATCTGATCTAAATTAATAGTAAACAGATTTTTGTTTGTAAACTTATTAATAGTAATATAAATAAATTAGTTTGAGATTACTCATGTCATAAAGTTAGTAATTAGGTGTTAGTTATATACACTAATTATTAACTACTATGGAAAAGGAATCCCACTATTTATAATGAATCAATCTTATAAATACAATCAAAATATTGTTTACTCATTTGAATATCAACAATATGGAATAGTTTTCCTCTCATTATTTAGAAATTGCAAATGCATTCCAATCCTTAGGTGTGTAGGTGTCTCAACTTTTTTTTTTTTTCACTTTCATCTTTATTCATTTTAATTTATTGCTTATTATTATTAGAGTTAATATTTTAACTTTGAATTTTAAAACATATAATATAAATTATACTTTTGCTATGCATTTAAAAAAAAGTATTGTGACATTAAGTGAGATTTTTGAAGCATCATCTTCAAAAAAAAAAATCCAAATAGCTATTATATAGTGAAGTCAACCTTATGCCATTTGACAAAGATGTTCCATGGATGAAATTTGACATATTATATAATATATTATGCATGTTTCATGAATTAAATTTGATATATTATATAATATATTTCTAAGTAATACTTAAATAGTTACAAGCCTTGTAACTTTGCATACATCTTCATTTTAAAACCCATTGATACTAAGAAAGTCATAATTGAGGTGATTTTTTTATTTTTAAGAAACCTTAACATGGAATATTTGAAAAAACGTAAAGGAAATATTTTTGCATCTATGTGATAGATTTTATATGCCACTTGCCATAAATATTGAATAATGTAATGATATAGATTTATGGTTAGATTTCAAAAATGCTTATGAAGAATGGTATTGAGATATATTTTAGTTGTACGGAGAAAACTACTTTTATACTCTTTTTATTGAATGTGTTATTATTTATGATAAATTTCCATGTTAACAAGGTTTATATGAGGAAAACATGATCTCCCAACTTTTCTTGTAAGGATCTCTTCCTGTCCCTAATTAATCTTCTAGTGCATTGAATGATGAATATATTTATAAAGGGGACTTACAAGATGATATTTAATCATTTAATTTAATGAGAAGCAAATTTCCTAAAGAAAACTCTTCTCATGGAACATGTTAAGGAAACCATAGTTGCTACAAATTCATGTTTACTAGAAGAGCACCACAAGGATCAATACAGTGAAAATGACATCCACAAGTCCCAAGATCCCATTGAGAAATGCCCAAACATTACCTCTTTCAATCTCTAACATGGATTTTAGAGCATGAGACTAAAATATCGAGCGAGTGCAATGGTAGAAAATAATTTGGATGTTGTGTATGACTCTATCTTATTGGTGTGGTTATAGAAAAACAACTTCAATCACTAATTGTAGTTTTATTTACTTCTTCTTTATACTTTGAGATCAAATCCCTATAGGAAGTAAGGGAATGTTGTGTCCCTAATACAATCAATGATAAAAAAGACTTGTGAATGTAATGTGCATGGTTATTGTATTTGTTATTCATTGGGTATCATAGGCTAATAATGACCCAATATGTTAAAAAATATTTTTGTAAATCAAACTTATTTTTATTCTAATAAGTGATTAGTAATAAAATAAGAGATATCTTTTGGGACAAATATTATTTAATGGGGAAGAGTATGGTGTGTATGATAGACAACATATTTTGAAAATGAGTTATTTTGTTTGTAAGATCATTAATGGTCCATGAATAAGTTAGTTCAGATTACTCATACTAATGAGTTGTGACGAAGTTAGTGGATATGTGTTAGTTAAATGCATTAATGGCTCATCACTATGTTAATGTATATGTATTATTATGATATTTTAACTAAAAGAGGTCTTTCCCCTCACTTGTAATGAATCAATATCATGAATACAATCAAATATTATTTACTTGTTCATATACCGGATACATGGAAATGCATTCCTCCATTATTTAGTAATTGTAGGTGCATTGGGATCCTCGGATGTGCAAGTGCCCCCAACCCTTTCTCTCTTTCATTCTAGTTCATATCAATTTATTTCTTATTATTGTCGAAGTTCTTCCACTGTGAATATTGAAACACTTCAAATGAAGCCTTTTTTGTCCAATATAATTGTTCGACAATAATATTTTATTTATTATTATGTTTGAAGTGTGATTGTAACGATATTAGTGTGTAGGGGGTTGAAGAAAAATTCCAGTCTCTTTAAAAATTGAAGATATCTTGAAATTTCATTCAACATCACTCCCAATTATACTTTTAAATCTCATCACAGTTTTGTGCATTTGCACTAGGAATATGTTTTTTTTGTTTATCATATAATTCTTTAACGATGTTATTTCACCTTCGATTGTGTTTAAAGTAACTCCCAATTATACTTTTAAATCTCATCATGGTTTTGTGCATTTGCACTATGAACAAGCTTTTCTAGTTTATGATATAATTGTTTAACAATGTTATTTCATCTTCGATAGTGTTTAAAGTATGATTGTGAGGAGATTATACACTTCCATATCTATGATGTTTTATATGCCTTTCAATTCTTATTGAATTTTGTAGCACATTGTTATTCCTTTCAAAAATTGAAGGTTTCCTAGGTTACTAAGAAAAACACCCTTGGATGAAAGTTAAAGTTAAAGTTAGTTAAAACATAAGCAACGTAGTTTTTTTTAAGAAAGATCCAAATCCATTTTATGGTATATTATTCTTATCTATAAAGGTTGACACTTTGCATGGAAAGCATGCATGGTAGCTCTTTTTCATTACATCGGATTAAATTACAAAACAATGTTATGTGGTCCAAAATAGGAAGATTAACAAGAACTTCATCCCTCGCTTGTTCAAATAGGCATTCAAATATGCATCGCATTTTATTTTGTGTTGATGTTGGGCTTGAATGATCCATTATAGAAATCTAGAAACTAAAGGAACACGCTACTGAATCCTAAGATGATAGACACATGACCATGTATAAGACTAGCACAGTCGTTAATTCGCGGTTGAGAACACTGAAAGGTATTGGTTGGTAATTAGTGGTTGTGCTAGTTATATCATTTGAATATTCATGAAAGACATAGTCACTAACTCGCAATCGCTCCATGCTCATGCAATAGGTGGGTCGGCCATCGAATATGAAATGCGTTGATACCTGAGACGCATGAACAGCTAAGGAGGAAGTTGAAGTAATGCCCGTTAATAATCTAAACGTGGAAATTATATGGTGCTAAAGTAATTTCTTAATATGATTAGGTAAATGTTAAAAAGTAAACACGTTAATAGATGCATTCAAAAATACAAGAAAGTTATGAAGAGTAAATCACATTCATTGATTTGGGAGGACGACTAAGAATATGCCAACATCTTTAATTGTTAGCCATCATATTAGAATTTTAGAGTAAAAGGTCATTAGTCGTGCCCATTACCAATAGGTATATGCTTTTTGGCGTAATAATATCTCGAATACCATATTGATTGAAAACACTAGTACTCGATGCTATCTTGAGTATCACATTGGCAAACTCCTTTGCATGAGTTCAAAATTCAAAGAAGTACGGAACAAATATGGTATATATATATAGTAATAAAAGAGGAATATGAATATTAAACAAAACATTCTAGAAGCTACTATAATCATTATTATGAATAATTGAAAAAACAATATTAGTGATGAATGATATACTAAGTGAATAGATGAGTAGAGTTAGGATTTACTAAGTGATATGTGGTGAGTTTTTTATTTTCATGAGAATTGGATAATTTATTTTGGTAACATTTATGGAAATTGAACAAATTTCAAATGCCACAAATTGAGATTAGTTAGAAATTCATCAATTTCTTCTCATTAGGTCTCCCTGTAAATTTATTCATAAAATGATATGAATTATGAGAGTATATTAAGAGGATTTTTAAAAATATAAACATCTTTTATTAAATTCATTGATAAAATGATATGAATTATGAGAATATATCATCAAGAGGTTATTTAAAAATATAAAATATAAACATCTTTAGTTGTTATTACTAAGGTTAATCACATGGTTACTAAGGGTTGATGATAATTGTATCATAATTGATATAAATTCATAGAGTTTGCCAATACTATCCACTTGGAGATGATTGATTGGCAATAATAATTGCATCATCACTAATACTAATTGTATATATAACATTGATATTAAATTTAAAAAATAATAAAATATTAAATACACATACAAAATCTTTTACATTAAATGATATATTTAAAAAAAATCAATAATTACTATTTCAATATTACAATTATTTGTTATATATATATATATATATATATATATATATATATATATAAATTGTCTTTTTAAAATTTTATAAAGAGCTATTTATATTATATTATGTAAACAATATCAAAATGCAAAATGATTATATTTCACACAACTTTTTATAGAAAGATAAATTATTTATGTACAAGTATTTTAAAACCATAACCAAAATAGAGGCAAAGACTCTACTTGACTACCCAATTTGTGTGTGTAGGTTCATAATTTGTTACGGCAACTATGATCTATAGTGACAGAATGGAGGTGATCCCAGAATGCACTATATATCTACGTTGCTTACCTGAGCATAGCGTAAGGGATACCCTTCCCTTGGGTGGGATAACCTGACCTCCCTTCGCGGGGCAAGGGTGAGGGTGTTTGGCCATCTCATAAATGTTCTCTATGAGAGCCGGGATAACCTTTACCCCTTCAACAGCCTGGTTTGCCCATTGATACCTGTCCCACCCATTCATTGAGAAGACCACCTACCTTGCTGGGTGTGCCATTGAGAATCAATCAAAAAGAGGCGCTTGCCTCGCCCTCCTCTGTCGGGCGAGCGGTTAGAAGGAAAGGGATATGGTTGGAATTGGACAACCTATCTGTTCTTTGCTATACTCGTTCTTCAATCCCTTTCGTAGGATACAAATTTAACTTTGTAATAGATCATTATGAGTTTATTTTGTGGTAGAATCAAATTTGGAAGATAGAAACAACAAAAAGGATTGGGATTTTTGTGTTGTTAGAATTAAAAGATGGAAAGTTTTGCAAAGGATGAGTAGCCAAGTTCTAGTCATGTAGAATGGAGTTAGACTCCATATCTCATAAGTTAATTAATTACTTATATCTCATAAGTTAATTAATTACTTATATGCATACACATGTGGAAGGTGGTTGAGAGGGTTATAAGGGTGAAAAATGTGTGGATGGATTAGTTCATGGATATTTTTTTTTGAGGAAATGGTTTGTTAAAAAATAATTTAAATAATTTAGATCTATTCATTTGGGGAATTCAATTGTCTAAAAATTCTTAAATATTTTATGAAAATTTTCATTATCTTTTCAATTTTATACTCCATACCATAATATAGAATGATTTATAATAAATGACGATATAAAATAGAAATAGTAATAAATAGAACAAATAAGATAGAAATAGTAATAAAAAAGGAATATGAATACTTAACAAAATATTCTAGAAGTTACTACAATCATTATTATGAGTAAAATGAATAATTGAAAAAAACAATATCACTCATTACGGATAAAAATAGTAGCAAAGAGATGAGTAGAATATGATATGATATGAATGATATGTTTATAAATTCATCCATAAAATGATATGAATTATGAGCGTATATCAAGAGGCTATTTAAAAATATAAATATCCTTGGTTGTTATTATCTAGGTTAGCCACATGGAGATACTTGGTTGCTAAGGGTTACTGATAATTGTATCAGAATAGGTTTACCAATACTATCAATGAGGGTTTACCGATACTATCTAGTTGGCGATGGTTGGCTGCTAATGTTGACAATAATTGCATCATCGCCAATACTAATTACATCTAAAACATTGATATTAAAGGTTAAAAATGAATAAAAGGTTGGACACACATATACAAAATATTTTACATTAAATGATATAGTTTTTTAAAATATGAGGAATCAATATTTCAATCTTATAACTATTTGATTTAATGTTATATAGGTATATCCCGACATACCATAAAATAATGATTTTTTTTTAAATTTTATAAAGGGTTATTTATGTTATAGAAACAATTCTAAGATGTACAAAGCAAATAATCTTCCTGACTTAGATACAAATCTAACTTTACAATAGATAATCATGAGTCTATTTGATGGTGGAATCAAATTTGAAAGATAAAACTAACATAAAAAACTAGAATTTTTATGTGACTAGAATTAAAAAGTAAATATCTAACACACAATCTTTTATAAAAAAACATTTTTTTTGTGTACAGGTTAGACTATGCTAGGCTAGGCTAGTCTAGGTAGAGTAGGCTAGGATGAGTTAGGATAGGCTAGGATAGGTTAGGATAGGCCAGGACAGGCTAAGTATTTAAAAACCATAACAAGATTATAGGAAAAGAATCTTCCTGACTTGGATACAAATCTAACTTTACAATAAATAATCATGAGCCTATTTAGTGGTGGAGTCAAATTTGAAAGATAGAAGCAACAAAAAAGACTAGAATCGGCTAGAATTAAAAAATAAATATCTAACATGGAATCCATATTTCATCTATTAATTAATTTCCCATATGCACACAAATATGAAAGGGGGTTGAGAAAAAGACAAGGGTGACAAATGTGTGGATTGATTAGTTCATCAAAGAATTTTTGAAGAAATGGTTTGTTAAAAAATAATTAAAACAATTCATATATTCCTTGTTTATTTAGTTGGCTAGAAATTTTTAAATATTTGATGAAAAATTTCTTTCATCCTTTAGATTTATATTCAAGTGAGATTTATGGTGCCATACTATAGAATGATTTCTAATCAATCACGATATAGACTCGTGAATGAATAGTCAATTAACATGTCCCTAGCTTGGGGTATTTTTAATTGCATAAGGTTGGGTCCTCAAGGCTTTAGTAGTGCTAATGGAATTCTTTATTTATTAGATTTTCACTATAAAGTTTAAGGCAGGTTTGGGAGTGGGTTCCAATAATTTTCAATGTTCATGGATTTGATATTCCTACTAAAAGGTGCTTTGCAAAGAAATGCAACTCATGTTCAAATATTTGGATATTCGTCCATAGTAATAAATTAGATGAAAAGAATATTGTAACCACATAACTTTATCTTCAATCTAATTAGTGATTCTCTGAAAGAGATTGCATAATATATCGTTCTTATTTCTTTCACACATATCCTTAGGGATTTGAATATCATCACGAATTCCTTATCAAAGGACGTTCAATTGTTAGTTGAAGCTACTATGGTTGTGGATGAGTTTAGGGAGGGGTTCTTTATCCCCTCTCTAATAAGTGTATGAAATGGAATTTCTTTTCTATGTTCTAGATCTCATGTTTTCTCATAGTATATAGGAAAATATGTGCATAGTCTTTATTTTGAAGAAAATAAAAGAACATATTCTTATAAGAAAAATGTAAAGGCTATGATGAATATAAATAGTAAATCTTATGGTAGTTGTAGTCAGGGTAAAAACATTGTATCATTTTTTAGGACATTTCTTTTTTTCTCTTTTGGAAAGTGGTAAAAAAATTTGAAAAATGAAAATTCCATTCTCACCATGAATAGAGTTGTGATATTTTTTTTTGGGAAAGAAAATATTTCAAATCCTTATGACCAATTCTAATCATTTGGGATTTTTTTTTAAGAAATAAAAGGATATTTTCTCCAAAATCTCTAGATTAATTCAAAAAATAAGAAACATGGTAGAGAAATGGTAGAGTGTTGTTGGAGTAGGCTACTTTTTGGGTACAACGTATCATCTTTGGAGGATAGTGGAGCATGAGCTAGGAAATGAGGAGAAAGTAGCGCGGAAGAAGGAAAAGGAAGTAGTGCGTTGGGAATTAAGGAAGATCAGCACAGAGTCAAAGTAAGGAATGGTTGGATCGAAGACCAACCACACACAAGGAGTTATTATGTGGACAAGTCTAATCCATTAGGGTTAGGGTTTTGGGATATGATGTAAGGGTTTTTATCCACTTGTTGTTATATAAATATGGGGTATAAGTTAAATAAGAGAGGACTTATGACTTAGAGCCAATTGAGTATTATCATCTTGAGTATTTTGGAGAACTTGTTGAGTCTTGAATCATAATATTGGTTTTCTTGAGAGCTGTGGAGCTGAGATGTAGTCAGTTTTTAGATGTATGGATTATAATTGAGGGTCAGGTCGCAAGATGTGGAGCTTTGTGTGACATTGGTTAGCCTCACAGAGTATGAAAAACTTTTGATGTAATATGTGCAACACCTTATTTTGATGAAGAATAATAAGAAGTAGAACATTTTTGTGGACGTAGCCCAAGGGGGGTGAAACATGGTAAAAATGGTGTCTCTATGTGTGTTATCTCTTATGTGTTGATTTTACATGCTTTATGATGAATGAATAAATGAATACATGAATCTGTTGAAGTTTATTTGTAGCGCGCAATAGACTAGCATGATTTTTTCTACAGAATGAATGTTATTGAATGGGTAAAATAGTATATCTGATGAATATTGAAGTAATAGAAGAGAAATGTTTCTAACATTCCCATGAGTTACATACCTTCCATGATTTCATACACCTGGTTCATGCAATCACCCATAATCCATCTCGGGTGAGACCGTGTTGTGCACTCTGTGAGCAATTTTGCCTTGTGGTTTACCAGAGGGTTCAATGGTTTCTAGAGTTTTTTTGGAGAACTAAGGTAGAACCCGGGTCAACCCATACATCCAAAAAATGGTTTTGTTGTCAATTGGAACTCAACAGATCATATTGGATGGGATTTGATGAAGAGAGTGCAGTGGTACAAGGGGATGTTTAGGCCATGGAACCCTACAAAGAAAGATATTGAGAGCTAGTTGGAGAGAAAGAAACTCAAGTTCATGCAAAAAGATAATATAAGTTCCAGGTATACACGGCATCAGTATCTACAGAGGTATGTGATTACTGATTTTCATGAGGCATATTTATGTTATTTTCCATAGTTATTACAAGAGTGGATATTGAGGTTGAAGGATACTCATCCCACTAATCAGATAAGGCCAATAGACTAGACTATTGAGAATATCGCGCAGTTGGAAAGGGTCAATAATAAATTCACGCACACAATGGATTTTTGGTTAGAGAATATTGTTGTAGGATTTATTACTAAATTTGTAGTCGATCAACCAAACTCTTACATTGCTGCAAAGCAGAAGTTTCTGAAGGGACCAAGAGGAAGGTACATTAGGTCACTTTATACATCGATCAAGATATTATTGCATGATAAAGGTGTGATGACCATGGAATCATACAACTAAATCACTCTGCGCGCATGGGGGAGTTGGCGGAAGCACTAAGGAATATTTGAGATATAGAGAGGGCTCTACACGGAGGCCAGAAGAAGGAAGAAATGGACCCTATTATGATGGATGAGGAATAGACCAAGGCAGTAGCTTACTGAGAGGGCTTGGAAAGTGATGAGGAAGAGGCAGAGGATATCTGTGCGACAGAGAAGATTGAGGAAATCTTGCAGGCCACATATGAGAGGAAAAACAGAGCTCAGTGTTCTGGCGCAGAAAAAGGATCTCCATTCCAGATCCAAATTAGTGTGAAACTCACAACCCCATGTGTGACTAAGACATCTAAAAAAGAAAAATTGGTTAACCAAAAAGTGATTAGTGGTAGAAGGATTTTTATAGGACATGGGTCTAGTAGCAATTCAAGCAGAAGTATAAGTTCAACAAGTAGCAATCAAGTATCTACACCGCACAGAGGTGGTAGTACAACAAACTTCACAATGGTAGGAGTAGATCCAAATATTAGGTTACCATATTTCCAAGGAGAAGGGTCGGAGGACCCATAAAATCATTTGTTTATATGGAAGAAGATTTGGGTAGCCAAGAAGATTACAGATGAAGATAAAAAGGTTGTGTAGTTGGAAATCACATTCAAAGACCACACATTAGATTAGTATATGGATATGATCCAGATTTATGAGAGGAAAAAAAGGAATAACAGACTGAATACAATAACATAGAGGTACAAAGAATAACAAAATATATTCAGTGAACAATAAATTCTATTGAATAAATAAAATAGGATGAAACTGTAAAACTCCAGAACTGAAAACAACTTGCTCAAATGGTGGTAGTTATCTCTAAGAAGATATGTGGCTTCTACACACATCTGTCTAATAAGAATGATCACAATGAGGCTCTAGAGGCCTTTTTAACATTACTCATGAATGCCAAAACCCTAGAAATCCAAAAACCTAACCCTAGGAGATGAAACGCTAAAAATTATGTGGGCCCTGATGGGTAAGTTGGTACCTCTACTTCTCGAGGTCGTAACTTTTTCACATGACCTCCATTTTAGGCCCATGATATCCCATTGGAAAGGTATTTTCGATAAATACACATTATGCCATCAATATCTGACTCCATCTACATTTTGACAGTGGAACGAAAAAAAAAATTGTTTAGGGCCCCAAAATGAACCTGGAAGTACAAAAAGATGTACTGACATGAAAACTTCCAAAATAAGCCAGTTGGATTAGGTAGGAGGCCACCAATATACACCTAGAATTTGTGTAGGGATTTAGACAACCCCGAAAGTGTAGAACCCATAATTACAAAGAATTACAGAAGAACCTGATGAACTAACAATTGTTAAGAGGAGCTAGTTGGAATAGGTGGGTGGCCACCAATATCCACCTGGATCAGTCCTTCCCCCTTAGAAAGAAATGGTATCCATTGTGTTGAGTTCCTCCATAAGGTGAGGAAATGTCTGCTGAATTTGGCCCCAGGTGAGCCACTTTCCTTGGTGTAGGAGTTTCCCTGCCTTGACAACCTGATAAAGTTGGATCCTCTGCTAGAGAGTTCCCTTGACCTGTGTGTCCACTATCTGATCATTGGATTCATGTTCCATGCAATCAGGGTTGAGATTTATTGGTGTCAATTGTTTTGTGATCTATGAGGTGTCCAATAATGGTGGAAAATATGGTTGAAGGATGTCCACATTGAACAATGGGTGCAAGCCAAGGATGGGTAGAGTGTTGAGCTCAAAATAATTGCTACCCACAACCTTGGTGATAGTGTAAGGCCCATAGCGAAGTGGGAAGAGATTTCGATGGGGCCCTACAAGGCGCTCTTTATGAAAATGTAACTAGACCTTGTCTCCTACCTTAAATTGGTGTGGTACTCGATGTTGATCATGGCGCTTCTTGAGCTTAGCATTGGCATTCTGCAAAATATCATGGACTTGTTGGTATATGTGTTGAATCCGCTCAATGAATCTGGTGGCTTTTTTTGCCTCAGACTAAACATGGGAATATTATGCCTGTGTGGTTGCAAGAGGTAGGGAAACATCAATGGGACCCAAGGGTTGGAATCTCAGCCCCACATGAAATGGGGTATGGCCAGTGGAGCTATGGAGAGCCATGTTGTAGCTGTGATGAACATAGGGAAGACTCTCATCCCATGTACACCGATTCTTAGAGTTGTACATGCGCAGGATGTGCACAATCATCTGATTGACGACCTTTGTCTGGCCATCGGTTTGGGGGTGGAAAGCAATGGATTTAGTGAGATTGGTGTCTAACAATGACCAGAGACTCGACCAAAATCTGTTGAAGAACCTGTTGTCTCGATCTGAGGTGATGTTCCGTGGTATCCCAAAATGGACCAACACCCATTAGAAGAAGAGCTTGGCAGTATCTGCCGCTATTATGGTCTTCTTCCAAGTTGTGATAATGGCCATCTTCGAAAACCGATTAAACACCACAAATACACAATCATTTCCATGCTTGGTGGATGGAAGGCTGACATGTAATCCACCAATATGGATTCCCAAGGCCTCTCGAGAGTAGGAAGAGGGGTCTATAAGCCTTTCTCCTTTATGGATCGCTTGGAAATGGAAAAATAAAATGGAAGATATGATATACTTGTTGACGTCTTATCAAAGTTTTGTCCAACACAAATATTTATGTAGAACGACCACAATTTTATCCATGCCAAAATGTTCTGCCATCCGACTGTAGTGATCCTCCCAAATCATCTTTTCATGCTCGCTTGTGGGAACACAGAGGTTCCCTAGATGGCATAACAGTCGATTCTAGATGTGAAAATTGGTGACATTCGCTCATGTACCCAAGAGATGATGGGTGGTGGAAAAGTCAGGGTCACGTAGATAAAGTTGGGGCCACTCAAATGCCTCATGCCCGTGGGAATGGAGCATTATGGTGAGTGAAAAAATGGGAGGGTGACTGAGGTAGTCAGTGACAAAATTTGTGCTCCCTATTTTATACTTGATGTTGAGATGGAACTCATGTAGGTATGTGGACCTCTTTTGATGGTGTTTGTTTTGAAACTTCCCCTGTGTCTGTATGAACTGCATAGGCTTGTGATCAATGTGGATGATTGTCTCCTTTCCCAGAATCTAATTTTTCCATTGACGAAATGCTTGCATAATGGAATACATTTCTTTGTCATAGGTGGGGTATTTTTGGATAACATATGAGAGTGTCTCACTATGGTATTCTACTAGATGGCCATGCTGAGTGAGAATGCACCTACATCATAGTTGGAGGCATCAATCTCAATATTGAACGGTTGTTGCAAATCAGGTAAGGAGAGTACCCGAGTTGAGCATAAGCGATGATTCACATAATTAAATGCTTGTTGTTGTGCCTTACCCCATGCAAAATTTTCCTTTCCACCACCCTTGGTTACTTGGCTAAGGGCCCATGCAATATGGGAGAAACCCATCACGAACCTTCGGTAGAAGTTGGCAAGTCCCAAGAAGCTTCGAAGCTCGGTTAGTGTGGTCAGGGCTGGCCAGTCATGAATGAATTGGATATTAGCTAGATCCACATGTACCCCATGTTCATCAACATTGTATACCAAGTATTGGACCATGTTCATGCCAAAGGAGCATTTTTCCAAGTTGACATATATCTTGTGCTACCGTAGAGTGCCCAAAACCTATTGAATATGTTGCATGTGATCCTCCCAAGTTTTGCTAAAGATGAGGATATCATCTAGATATACCACCACAAAAGATTTGGTGAAGGGTCTCAATACATCATCCATCAATCTCATGAAATTTATTAGTGAATTTTTTAAGCCAAAGGGCATGACCAGCCATTCAAAGAGACCTTCTTTAGATTTGAAAGTTGTCTTCCATACATCAGTTGGTTTGATGGGAACCTAGTGGTAGCTATACTTTAGGTAAATCTTGCTGAAGAACTTTTCCCCCTTGAGTTGTTCAAGAAAATCATAAATTCGAGGAATTGGGTATTGGTTCCAGACTGTGATTTTGTTTAATTCTTTGTAATCAATGCAGAGCCGCCAGGTCCCATCTTTGTTCTGCACCAACACAATCGGGATTATGCAAGAGGAGGATATGGTCAGATGTTCCCCTTTTGATGAAGCTCTTGGATATGACGCTTGATTTCATCATTTTCCATCAACAAGTGACGATAGACTCATCCATTAGGAAGTGGTGCACTGGCGGTTCAATCAATTGGATGCTTGAATTGGTAGTGTGTCGGTACCCTAGTGGGTGAGAAGAAGATGTCTTTGTACTCTTCCACGATCTTGTCCACTTGATTTTGCTGCAAAGAGAGGCTTTGTGTAGAGGTCATGGATGTGGAGATGACCTTCTGCATACTATGAGCATGGATCACAAAGAATACAAACTTCCCGGTCTTTGAAATGAACTTACTTCATTGCTTAGCAGAGATTAAAGAAATAGCGGTAGGCAATGCTACCTCTAGTGTCCTTTAAAATTGTCTACCCAAAGTAATAATAACACTGCGAGGTCTAGACTTATACAAATCATGTCACTTCCACAAATATGGATGGCCTAAAATAACATCAAAAAATTCAAGAGGAGCAATATCACACAATACCTCGTCTTTGAAGGGCTTGATGTTGTAGGGAAAACAACATTATTGGCTAATGCGAAGATCTCATCCTTGGCGAAGCCAGCCAATGGTGTAGGTCTGTGGGTACGGTGTTATCGAAAGGTATAGCCGCTTGACGAACTCTGCTGAAATTAGGTTCTTCTTACAACCGCTATCACGAATGAAATGAAGTGGATTCACCTTTACCCACATCTGTGAGTGAAATAGGCATTCCCCTTCCTCTGGTTATTTTGGTTCACTTGGTTGGACTTTGGTGGTAGAGAAAATGGCACTGGGTTCGGAATCAACGATCTGCTTCCCACTTTATGGATTTGATTCAGAGTCAGAATCTACCTCTGACTTGGAGTCTTTCAACTCGACCACTAGTGAATGCTTTGAGTGACATTCTTTGGGGTTGTGCCAAGGTATTTTATGGTATTCACACCATTTTCCTATGTCCTTCTTCAACTTCTCATTACCCTTCTTGGGTTGTGTCTTGGACTGGTTGTCTTAAGAGTGAACATCTTTTATCTTTCCCTTATTTTTTTGGTTGGGGCTGCCTTTATCCTGCTTGGACCATGAGGAGTTTGCATATCCAAACTCTCACCTCTTCTGCTTAAATTTATCCTCGATCTTGACAACATATCTATAAGTCACACCTAATGATGTAATGTCTAGAAAATCCATTTTTGTTTGAATTTATCTATGTAGACAACCACGGTCTTTGAGCACTAGATGTCATTCAGAGTCATTGATACCCAATTTGGTGCATAGGGTATGGAAAATATTAGTGAAATATGGTACTTATGGTCCCTTTCCTGATGCAGCATGGTCCATCTTGTGTACTGGTCCTCATAGCTTCCAACAGAGTAGTATTATTCTTTAATGGCATCCCTGAAGGAATCCCATGTGGGGGAGACTGCAAATATTGTATATTCCTCTATCTCCCTTTACTTAGAGTAAGTATCCCACCAATCCTTAACACGGGGGATGGCCTTGAGTAGTACAAAAGTAATCTTTTCATTGTCAGAAAAATTGTGGACCAAAAAATACCCTTCAAGCATATTCAATTATTTATCTATAGCATCCACATCTATCATTCCTTCAAATAATGGAATATAAAAATTTACTTGTACCTTTAAGGGGGTTTCATGGCCACTTGATGAAGATGCGTCTCTTCTGGGAAGCCATCGAAGGATCTGTGCAAATTTGTCCATCATTTCATTCCTTTGTCGTGTAAGGGCTTCCTTAAGAAACATTTTAAAAGGATCTCATGAGCCATCATCTTTCTTCTCACCCCCCATGGTTTTTTTCGAGCTTGGCGTGGTCAATATTGCAAAGGATCGACTGGTTCGAGTCCCAACTTACTGTACCTAGATCTTGTCAGGGACAATAATGAAGAAAAATAAATGAAGAGCAGACTGCTCTAATACCACTGATCCATATTTATGAGAGGAACGAAAGGAAAAACATACTGAATACAATAACATAGAGATACAAATAACAACAAAACATATCTAGTGAACAATAATTTATATTGAATAAATAAAATAGGTTGAAACTGTAAAACTGCAGAACTGAAAAAAACTTGCTCGAATGGTGGTAGCTATCTTTCAAAATATATGTGGCTTGTACATGCATATGTCTGAGAAGAATGATCACAAAGAGGCTCTAGAGACCTTTTTAAAATTACTCATGAATGCCAAAACCCTAGACATCCACAAACCTAACCCTAGTAGATGAAACACCAAAAGTTATGTGGGCCTCGATGGGTAAGTTGGTCCCACAACTTCCCGGGGTCATAATGTTTTCATATGACCTCTGTTTTAGGCGCGTGATAGCCCGTATGAAAGGTATTTTTGAGAAATACACATTACATCGTCAAACTTTGACTCCATCTACAATTTGACTATGGAAATCCAAAAGAACATTGTTTAGCGCCCCAAAATAGCCATGGAAGTACAAAAAGATGCATTGACATGAAAAATTCAAAAATAATCCTGTTGGATTAGATGGGAGATCAACAATCTCCACCTGGAAGTTGTGTAGAGCTTCAGACAACCCTGAAATTGTATAACCCAAAATTACAAAGAATTATAGAAGAACGTGTTGAACTAACAATTGTCAAGAGGATTTGATTGGAATAGGTGGGTGGTCACTAATATCCACCTAAATTAGGGTCTCATAGTAAATAATCCAACGGGAGCACCTAAAATTGTCGCAGAGGTGAAGAGGCAATTAATAAATGAGTTTTAGAAACCAAGTTCATAGGATCAGTTCATGAATGCGATGATAGAGATTAAGCAGAAGCCAGGAGAATCGTTCTGGGAGGTTTACCAGAAGTTCAAAATACTAAAAGGTTGTTGAACAACTGTGAGAGGGGAGGGGGGGTGAATCAGTTGTTACTATTCTTAAACAATTATACCCATTTTAAACTCATTATAGAACACTTAATGATGATCAAAATAATTTAGGGAAGTAAGCAATAGAGTATTTAACATCAATCACACACATAAAGTATATAGAGATAGATATTCCTGCGGAAACCCATAAAGGGAGAAAACCTCTTCTTATTAATATGATAAGCATACTTTATTTTCTGTACATTATCATTGTTATGAGCACCAACTCTTTGTGAGGCTACGACCTCTGTTTTACAAGATGCAACTTGTTGAGAGCACCAACTCTCTAGTTTCTCTAGCACCCACTAGAAGGAAGCACCAACTCCCTGAGTGTTCCAACACCAACTGGATGGAAGTACCAACTTCCAGTCACACAGGCACCAACATGTATAACATAGAACTATGGTTCTCCCTTGCAGCACCCTACCACCCTGGTTTTTCTGGTTGCAACCAAATGGAAGCTACAACTCCCTGTGTTCAAGCACCCAGTTGAAACTCTGAGGACAACAGTCCTCCCTAGCACCACCCTACCACCCTGAGATATAAATATTTATTATTGAAATTCATTACAGTGATATAGTATTAATCAACGACTTACCTGTCTCATCATTGTTCTACTACACCGCTCTTCTCTACTTCCATCAATGTCTTCCTTCTGGCATCTTCTTGCACTTTTTGTTCTTCTGCTCTGTCTTTGCTTGTGGACCTCGACTTTTTCTTCCTCTCTTAGATCATGCTTCATTGTTATTTCTCACTCTGTTCATGTTGTATTCTTCATTACATACAGTTCAACTTCTTTTTCGCAGAAACAACAACCTCTCTCTGTCATGACATTATTCTTTTATTCATGCTCTCATCCACCGTTACACTCCCATCTCCAACACTCAAGTCAGGAATATCAAAACACTCATTTTGGGAATCTCAGAACACTCATTATTCCAATGCTCAGGAAAAAATGATTCAGTCACTCAGGAATGATGATTCCCTTAGTGTAACTGAATCCTAATTGATCAATAAATCACAATATGAAATAGTATCCCTTCAATCAGATTATGTTTGATCATCGTCGTTGGATTATACACGCAGAGGCATTTTTTATTTTTCATTGTGTAACCTCCGAGGTGGATCCTCACAACACTAGATCCTTTCCCTTTATCCTCTGACAATGTGAGCATGGCTGTGACCATAGGCCTAACCAAAGGCACTTCATGACTTGCGACTTCAGGAATCTTGATATGCGACATCTCAATTCTCCCAACTCTCGATCTCCAAAATTCCGAAGTGGAGCTTAGAAGCACTAGCTCCTTCCCGAATCTTCCATTGATGTGACCATGTGGTGATGATCTCATATGACCATGCGATTGTGAGCACGACCAAAGGTGGTTTGAGTCAAACTAATTTTTGCCCCACAATTTACCTCGAGCCTCCATGCATCCTTTTTCAAAAACCGCGGTTTCAATTGCGGGTCACTCAAGAAAAATCAAGACTTGAGCATGTTCTAGCCCCGCAATTGAGAAGGAACATCGATCTCATGATTTTTATGGTGCTCCTAAATGGACCATTTAGATCTATTCTCTCAAGTTTGCGGACCATATCTCAACTTCCAAAACCAACGGCTGAGATTTACTTCATGATCTAGGCTCTGGGAGTTTCAAATCTCAAACCCTGTTGTTGCTGAATGGATATCTTCCGAAATCGCAGATCTACTGACATCTATCCTCTTTAATCGATGACCCTAACTTAATCAAATATTGATCTGGATGTCTGTCGAAACTTTTCCCTTCAGAACTTCAGGTTTTGAACTTTTCAAACTTACACTATCCTTCCAATGTACTATGATCAACGATTGAGAATACACCCGAAGAGATCTTTCAGATCGGATGACTCATGTCCTTGCTCACATGGTCTGTTGACATGGATCTCCCTGATCTAATGATCATCATATGTTCTCTAGATCCGATGGTCCTTATTCATTTCGTATTTCTGGCTCTCCGGGCTTTGGGTTTTTCAAATCTCAAACTGAAAAATCTAAAGTGAGATTTTTCTGGAGCTTAACCTCCTCGCTTCTTTATACCCGAACTAAATTTTGTTCGTCGATCATGATCCTAGATCGATGTATCGATATGTCTGTGATTCATCTCTTCTATCTTATCCCATCCTTCCACTTAGAATGATCCAATGACTGACAGAAATTCACATTTCGGGAATTTCAAATCTCAAACTTTTCGGAGCGTAACCTCCTCGCCTATTTATATCTAGAGTGAATGATATTCGTCAATCATGTTCTTAGATCGATGGATCGATCTATATATGGTGTAGATTTTCTATATTGTCCTATCCTTCCACTTGAAATGATTCGACGGATGACGGGTATTCAGATAATCAAACTCTCAGCCCTTTTACCTTATCCTTTCCTTCCACTAAAATGTGATCCAACAGTCATGAAGACACTCGAAGCAGATCAATGATCAAGGATGATTGTACAACCATAACCCGCAAGTGATTTAAATTGTCACCAAAATTTCTCAATTTGAGGTTGTGCATCGTTGGTGAGTCAACCACAATCATTGATCTTCAAGGCTATAAGATCTGACGGTTCTCAATAATTGTGGGATTGGAAATAACATGATCTTTATTTCTCCTTTCAATTTCCACATTATATCCCTATCGTTGATCTGGTGATTGCGCATATAATGGTCACAACTCAAACTAACTTAATATGATCGCTTGTTAGATCAACCATAGTCATCGATATCTGATTCTACAAGATCTAACGATCTAGACCGATTGCAGGATTAGAACTAGCAAGTTGTTTAATTCTCCTTGCGCTCCCCACAATTCATCCATGTCGTTGATCTGGCTTGCATATTCGACAGTCATGATCCTCCAATGATCCTTAGGCCCACATGCACTCATATGACCAACGTCCGTAAAATGAGATGATCAACATGATCGATTTCTTGATTGGACGACTGTTGAGGCTTCTCACCTTGAGCTTACGCTTTTCCTTCTGAGCTTTGATCTCTTTGTATTGTTCTCTCCTCCTCCTAATATTATGATTTTCCTTTTTTCCATCATCATTATTGTTCTTTCCATCAATGAAAAGCACACTCTTCCTGTAAAATATGCCAACAATCTCCCCCTTTGGCATTGATGGAAACCCTGAAAGGCTGCACTATTATTCTTATACCTCCAACTGTAGCATCCAGACCAGACCTTTTATCCCCCTTTGACATCAATGTCAAAGAAAGCACACTCCCCCTGAGATGTTGTATTACTTTTCAGAGGTATCAGATATTCAACCAACACATACTCCCCCTTATAGCATGGACTCTCTTAGGTGAGAGAAGGGATGATGCCCAACTTCTGACGAAGATATTCAAATGGTGTCTTGGCTAGGATTTTAGTAAATATGTCTGCAATTTGTTCTATGGTTGGAATGTAATGAACCTGAGCAATCTGATTAGTGACATTATCTCTCAGAAAATGGTATTTTATGGGGATGTGCTTGGTCTTGGAGTGGAATACAGGACTCTTTGGCACACTAATTGCACTAGTATTATCACAATGAATTGGGATCGGTTCAGTATAATTTACCTCCAATTCTGCAAGTGTCAGAATCATCCATAGTACTTGGGTACAACAAGTGGCAACTGCTATGTATTCAACTTCATTAGTCGATAAAGAAATGGAACCTTGCTTCTTGCTCAATCATGCTATAAGAGAATCTCCTAAGAAGAGTGCACCTCCACTCGTGCTTTTCCTTTCATCCATGCAGTTAGCCAAATCAACATATGAATAGACTAATAATTGAAAATTATGATTCCTAGGATACCATAGACCATACTTCATTGTTTCTTTCAAATATCTAAATATTCTTTTGACAACTAGCAAATGACTATGTTTAGGTGCAGACTGATACCTTCCTACCATTCCAACAACATGCATTATGTCTGGACGAGATTATGTGATGTACAACAGGCTGCCTATCGTAGACCTATATGAACTTTGATCAAAATTAGGTGAGTCGTCATTCTTTCTTAACTTGTATCTAGTGACGATAGGTGTGCTCACAGGTTTAGAATCTTCCATTTGAAACCTTTTCAATATTTCTCTTAGATATTTTTCCCTCTGTTTTGATATATAGATTGTTGTCAACTCTTCCTATCTTGAACCCTGTGTCTTGAAGATATTTATCCAATCAGTGATACCAGGAATGAGGAGCTTGTTTCAACCCATATAAGGCTTTCTTTAGCTTGCAGATAAAGTCAGGATTATCTGTCAGTGAAAATCCTTCAGGTTGTTCCATATATACTTCTTCTTCTAGATCTTCATTAAGAAATGTTGACTTAACATCCATTTGATATACTTTAAAGTTATTATGACATGCATAGGAAAGAAACATTATGATGGATTCCAATCTTTCCACTAGTGCAAAGGTTTCATCAAAATATTTTCCTTCAATATGTTCATAGCCCTTACAGACCAACCTTGCTTTGTTCCTGACAACTTGTCCCTGGTCATTCAATTTATTCTTAAATATCCATTTGGAACCTATGGCATTTTTACCTTCAGGTCTAGGAACCATCTCCCAAGTATTGTTTTTCTAAATCTGGTCAAGTTCATCATTCATGGATTTAACCCAATGGTCATCTTTGCTAGATGCATTAAAGTCTTTAGGTTCAAGCAAAGATAGAAGGAAAATTTGAGATTGTTCTGAGACTTTATTCAACTTCTTTCATGTCCAAACTCCTTGGTTTAGATTACCAACTATCTGATGTTCAAGATGATTCTTCCTAATAACTATGGAGGGTGTATTTGTCTTGATCTCATGGTTTGAGTCCTGGAGAGTATTTGTATCTAACTCAAAGTCTTCTTCTTATGATTCTTGGACCTATTCATCTTCAACTTCAGCTGTGTCATCTGTAGCAGACTCAATATTGCTCACCTCTCTTACTGGGACTCCTTCATCAACCTTTAAATCAATGCAATCAACTAATTTATGCAATCTTTTATTAAAGCATCTATATCCTTTACTATTGGTATCATATCCTAAGAAGCTTCCTTCATCAGCCCTGTCATCATACTTGCCAAGGTTTTCATTATTATTCTTTATGTAGCACTTACTCCCAAATACTTTGAAGTGTTTGATTGAAGCAAGTCTTCCATACCACAGTTCATAAGGTGTCTTGTCACTGTGTGGTCTGAGGTGGGATTTGTTAAGAATATGTACTGTTGTGTGTATTTCTTCTACCCAGTAGGTTTGACCAATGTTCTTCTCATTCATCATTGACCTGGCCATTTGCTGAACTATTATGTTTTGCCTCTCAACTACTCCATTTTGTTGTGGAGTTCCTGGGATTGTGTATTCTCTATTGACCCCATGTTTATCACAAAATTCCTAGAAATCACTTGACATAAATTCTCCTCCTCTGTCTGATATTACTTCCTTTAATCTATTGCCTATTTGATTCTCAGTTAAAGTCTTAAATATTTTAAATTTATCAAATGCTTCAACTTTTTCTTTGATAAAAGAAACCCAAGTGAGTCTGGAATAATCATCAATGATCAGCATGAAGTAGTTTTCCTTCCATGTTCCTTCCTATCTTGATGGTCAACATAAATCCATATGAACTAATTGGAGTGGTTTCTCTATTGAAGTAGAGCTTTTTGATTTAAACTGTGTCCTGGTTAGCTTTCCTACTTGGCAGGGTTTACACATAGAATCTTGTGGCTTTGATATTATTGGAATATCTTTTACTGCCTCAAGATTTTTGAGCTTGATTAAGTGGTCAAAGTTTATATGTCCAAGTCTCCTATGCCATAACCAACATTCACCATGTTTTCTTAGATGACACTCTTCTCTATCTTCTTTCAACACATATACCTTATTATTTGTCCTTATGCCTTTATCCACCACTTGTCCCAAGTTTACATAGTTTATCCTACAATCTTTGGAAATGAACACCACTTAAAATCCGTTGTCACACATTTGACTTACACTGAGAAAATTATGTTTTAGCCCATCTACAAGCAGAACATATTTGGCTTTTTCTTTACCATTACTCAAACTCACCATCCCTTTACCTTTGATTTTACCTGGTTCATCATTTACAAAGGTCACATTTCCTATTTTACTTTTACTTATAGACATAAACTTATCCTTATCTCCAGTCATGTGCTTGGAACATACACTGTCTATATACTAGGGGTCTTTTTGTTTTTGAGCTGAAAGTACTAACTCACATTTTTCACTATCTTTCTTTTTCCATGTGATGGATTTTCTAGCTAAGGCTTTTATCCTTGGATCTGCTTTGTAATCCTTTAGATGACAGTTTGCATCTTTGTGGCCAAAGTTATGATAGTTATAACATTCAAGCTCATTGTTCAATAGGTCAAAGTGATTGGTGCAACTTTGTCTACTCATTGGCTATTTGGTTCTATGTTGCAAAGATTGTTTATTTCTTGATCTCCTCAGTTGCATGTCTCTAAAATTAATTTGACAATTTGCAATCTTCTGACCAAAATTAGAGTAGTAAAAATAGTAACCATGGAAGAAATTTTGGTACCTGAAGGATGGCCTTCTTCTTGGCATTTGTTGCTCCATATTCTGATATCTTTGTTCTTGATCAGGGATCATCTTGTCTTTATTAGCTTCTGGTGGCTCAAATCCAAGCTTTAGGTTTCAGTTTATGGCTTCCCAAATTTATTTGGGCATTCATTGGTTGAGGGCCACGTGGCATCCAAATGAATCCACCTCACACGTATTGTCTCCAACATCTTTCATCCACGGTGGAATTCCATCGACCGTCCGACCCAACAATTGGACACAATCTTCATCTAACACACATGCATCTAACACACAATCCATAAGGAACTTCGGCACTTCAGAGCTTCAACACTTCAGCGTTGAACATCTCCTTATTGTCTATGCACGAAACCTTCCAGAGTCCTAAAGTCCTGTAATCCTATCACATGGTTCTGACCTTCGGTCCTTTGGGGTTCCTCTATTAATCTACATCCCAAATCCTCTAGATTCTCAAAGTCCTAGACTCCCAAAGTTTCGGTCACTTCACCAACCACTTTGGCTAGGCGGGTCTGTACTACGGGTTGACACGTGGAAGGGCCAGGGATGACACATGTCACGTTCTAATAGGCATATAGGGTCTATGAAAAGAACATATTGAGATGACAAATGGCACATTGATCGTGGTTCCACATCACCCTAGTGACATCGACTTTCCCCATCACACCAGAATAACAACATTCTAACATCCCTCAAATCTCACAGTCGATATACGACCACATAGATCCATAGATCCATGACTAACGTTACTTCGCGATTCCGACCTTCGGGAATTTTGCGATGCAAACTCCTCTTTTCTCCTGAAGTTGGTCAGTGTTGGCCTGACCCAAACCCATATATGACGGTTAGGAAAACTGTCGAAGCGTCCACAAATCAACGACTCTCGTTACTTTGGGCTTCAGATATTTTTGACACACCACACCTCAACCTCCCCAGAGTGCTCAGTCTCCGAACTAAAGGATCTAGCATCATGCGTCCCCTGTATATCGATGGTTGAGAGGGATCCTAAATAATCTATGGATCGACGATCCACATTACTTCACGACTTCGTCCTTCGAGGATTTTAGCGTTACAACACCCATCTCCTCCCGAAGTGGTTAACGTTGAGATGACTACATTGTAAATCCGACGACTAGAAAAGAACCCGAAGGATCCTTAGATCTACGGTCCTGGTCCCTTCACTGCTCTAGCCTTCAAGGGTTTTGGCTTTACTGCCACTCCATTCTCCCAAAGCAGGACTTCACCAAAGTACCATGTGTGGGTCCCTCCCCATGAATGATTGGAAGATAGGCGGGGATCCTAACGATCTCCCCCAAATATACGACTCTCCTTTACTTTGTAACTTTGGCATTCGGGGAGTTTGATGCTATAACATCTCTATTCTCCCAAATAAGAACTTCGCTGAAGTCTTCTCGGTGTAGATCCAATGGATGACGAAACCTCCAAACATTCTTGATCGGTGGCTCTCACTACTTCATGATGGGGAGTTGGATCTCGATTAGTCAGTAAAACATGTTCCTCTAACCACTAGGGAAACCACCCAATGTCGGTCGACCCTACAGGTAACCGTGACTCTTGGTCACCTTCAGCCGGTTTGGGACTATTTGGGTTGACAATACTCTGAAGTCCTGGACTTTCAGAGTTCTGAAGCCAGAAGGACTTAGATCCCTTAGGCTTGACACATGGTTCCTGGGTGTTGGTCACATGGGTCCTTCTAAACTCTCGCAAGTTAAACACATATTCCTCATCGTGAACCTGCTAAGGACTTGGACATGGTATATTGGTTGCGTAGCAAGGAGTCTGAAGGAGACATCCTCTCTAGACCGACAGGGTCAGATTGATGCAATGCTTTCTATCCCAACCCTCCTACAGGTTTACGTCCCAAGACATCTTGAAGGATAAACTGGGGCATATAGATGATCAATCAAAATCATAAGTCCACAAGAAGGTAAATTCATACACATAACTTGATCATTCAACATAGAGACCATTCATATATGTATAAATACATACATTCATTCATTGCTCCATTTCAAAATACAAAATATGGAAATACTTATCAGAACCAGAAGTCGTGATGCGACTGCTGAAAGAGGTCCCTGTTTCCACCCAACCATAGGATCAGTCTCTCCTAACGTATTTACCATTGGCCACCCCTGATCTAAACCACGATTCTCTAAGAGACAATTCTTTCTTCTGGCTCAGCAGCAGTCAGGGACAGAGGTTACTCTCCTCCTTCCACATGATATTGGCAACGAGTTCTCTCTATACCAAGCAAGGAGGCCTTCCTGGGTACTTTCTCAGTCACTCAGCATCCTCGTTTATCATCTTGAATCATGACCCTGCTAGCCACATCCTACGAACATAACACCTTCATTTCCTAGTTCTTCCTTGAACTTGAGAGCTTAGTCTCTCTTCTCTGCTTCTCTTCGCAACTCTTCCTCTTCCCACCATGGATTCCTTTCTTGCCTTCCTTATCAAGATTGCATGTGGCCCAAATTTCTAGTCCATGGTCAAGTCTGAAAGCCTTTCATATGGGTTCTCTTCCCCATCCCCTCATAAACTCTTGATGAGGTCTTCCGACCTACCAGCCTGACTATAATTCATCCCTGGGTCAAAGGATTGTTCTAGTCCTGAGCAATTAAATCCAACAAGGTACTGGTTTGGTGGGGGTTATATCAACCATTCTTGGTTCCCCTCACTATCTCTTTCATAGCATCCATGGTATATCTTGGCAAACCCCCCTTTCAACAGTTATGCAACACTTATCCATTTTCTATTAATAACATAAATTACATTCATTGACCTTTTATACAAAGGTTCATCAAATCAAACATTCACACATATCAAATTTTCCATAGTCTCTTGGACAATATATTTATATTTACAAACTGGGGGAAACAAGGGTGTTACACATCCTAAGCCCCATTGTAATTTAACTGAGGATTAATATTGAATGCCTAGGTTTCTATGGAAGAAAGGATAATTCCACAAACACCAAGATCACATTTGTGATAGTAGATTGAGATTTCCCATTAGAAAAAAGAGAAAGAGTGAATGAAGGTTGCATCACACCACCACTCCATCCTTCTTGTCGAAAATTGTATAAGGGTAGAAAGATAAGAGAGAAAAGACTTAGCCTACACCAACACTGATAAGAAGAAGTACGAAGATTGGCTAGATAAATAAGAAGAAGGACATGAGGTATGCATCAGGAAGGACATTCCTCATTTGTCACAATTGGAAGAGGAAATTCCATATAATTTTCAATTGTTGGTACTCAAAGGCATGTTGATTATGTGGGAAGAAAGGCCATCTTGTGGAATCATGTTGGGAGAAGTAAGCCACATGCGACAAGATATATATTTTTTAGAGGAGGAATGGTAATAATACTTCCCCAAACAAATGAAAAATTTGAATGCATGGGGAGAAAATGACTATGTCATTCAATCCATACAACAACACTAATAAATTTTTCCACAATTGCATGCTGAGTATACATTGGGAAGAAAAGCGTTGACAAATTCATCCAGAGCTTCACCCCAAAAATTACATAGCTACAAAAAGAGTGTGGAGAGTGAAGAGTAAAGAGGATGAATAGTTGGGAGAGAGTTTAGATGAAACCCTAGCACGTAGCCCATGCGACTTGTAGACCGATCGCTACAACATCTTCTCAGGCCACGAACTTCCACCGCTTCACTGTCAACCACCTCGGCGGTGATCCGCAACCATGNGGGGGGGGGGGGAACCCCCCTCATACAGTAATGTGGCAGCCAATGACAAATATGGAACCAGAGCAAGACGACCAGTGTTTGAGCCGCCGCCGCAAATCCGAGAGCAGCTGCTCGCCAAAGAACAAGGCCTGCAACAGGAAATGGAGACGAAAGCTATCACTTCCAATCCCAAACCACCTCGCAGCTGGGAACCTGGGAAATGCATCCCACAGATGGAAAAGGCACCCCGATATCACATAAGATCTGCCAGGGTGGGTGAGCACACACAGTTTATGAAAGAACATGCCCTCATCGGAAAATTTCTGGGACTCTGGCCATCGGAAAGAGATATGAAAAAATGGATAAAACATTGGTGGAACCCCAAAGGGGACTATGATGTCCAGCTCAGCTCAAAAGGTTTCTTCACCATTATACTCTATAATCTAGAGGACAAGGACCGCATCTTTGAAAATGGCCCTTACTTCTTCAACTCAGCAGGGCTTTTTCTGAGGTACTGGATAGAGCGCTTTAGCCCAGACAAGGAGGATTTCACAATGGCACCAGTCTGGATCCGCCTCTACTCCCTCCCGCAAGAGTTATGGCTGGAGGAGATCCTAATGGGAATAGGTAACACCATTGGTCAGTATGTGAAAACCTCTGAAGCTACAAAGCAGAGAAAATACACTTCATATGCTCGTATCTGCGTTTACATGAACATAGCCAAATCCATACCAGGAACTGTAATACTGGAATACTAGGACGAGGACTGGGCCCAAACCCTTGACTATGAGCACATCCCATTCAGATGCAAAAAATGCCATGAACACATCCATCTGTTTCGGGACTGCCCTTTGAACCAGCAAGCGGCCAAACCCACCCCAACTCTGCAGAAAGATGGCTTCACCATGACTCAAACACGGAAGAAGAATCCCATTCGAAGACAGATAGCCGATCCCAAACCCAAGATCCAGACCAGGAACTCCTATGATATTGTAAGCCAGCTTTCGGAAGAAGAGGAACTCCAGGATCCCCATGCCGGAGTACAGGCAGGAAAAGCCCCGAGTACTATCACCCCACCTCCCGATCCACCCAAAGAAACCAACATAGAGGATGCAGGGGATGAAGATGGCGATATTCATATGCATATGAATGCCCAGGACCTAGCCGGCATAGATCTGGAGAAATTGGAGGAGGCCCTAGACCAGAGGGATCAGCAAGGTCTCTTGGAAGAACAACTGCGCAAGGTTCACAAGATCTTCCTCGATTCAACGGCGCGTTCCAAAGCACGCCTAGGAATAGCCTCAGAGTCCAGCTCCAGCTCCAAAAAAACTTTAAAAGAAGGCAAAAGATGAGGCAGTAAGCCAGTTCATCAGCTGATCAAAGAAGCCAGGAACCTAATGATCAACTCAAGGCAGATACAGAAGCTCTCGGAGGGATACCTCCACCCACACCCCTCCTCTTAATGATGAAGGTCATCTCATGGAACATCAGAGGGCTCAACGGAAGATCCAAGCAAAGGATCCTCAGAGACTGCATCAAAGAAGAAACCCCAGATATTCTAATGTTACAGGAGACTAAATGCGACGGCTTGGAAGCTGAGAACATAATTCAAAGAATTTGGAAAGGCTGCCAGTTTTTTTATACGGATTCTGTGGGAACAGCGGGCGGCCTTGCAATTTTATGGGACCCCAACCACATGACTCTCAGTGGACCCTTCTCCACGACAGGCACCCTGTCAGCACATTTTTCTATAACAGGATCAAGTCAGTAGGGGACCATTACCAACGTCTATGGTCCACAAGGACAACAGGAAAAGCAGAATTTTTTGGAAAAACTCGTCAGAGTCAAAGCTCTGGTGAATACACCCAACTGGATCCTAGGCGGAGACTTCAATATGATAATGACACTGGAGGAAAAATCCGGAGGAAGCAAGCGACTCGAGCAAGACAGTGGTAAGTTCAAATCCCTCCCTGAGCAACTAAAACTAGTAGACATAGAGAATACCAATGGCACGTTCACCTGGTCAAATCGTAGATCTGGTAGCCAACAAATGGCCTGTAGACTCGATCGCTTTCTTGTAACAGAACATTTGATTGAAAGAGATCTTTGCATAGAAATCCTGATTCTTCCCAGAACAGGCTCGGACCATTGGCCGATAGCCCTCCATATTTCCATAGAAGCGACACCAAAATTCAAACCCTTTAGATTTGAAAAATTCTAGCTAACACATCCAGACTTCCATCAACTAGCACAAATCTGGTGGAATCAATCAGATATAAACGAGGGCACCAAGATGTACCGGTTTCAACAGATACTTAAAAATTTCAAGCAAAAGCTCAAACACTGGAACAAAAGCACCTTCGGCAATATTCAACAAGTCATCAGAGACGCAGAACTCAGGCTAGCCGAAATACAACAGATTTTCATTTCAGGAACACGCACCACCGAACTCATACAGGAAGAAGAGCAATTACAGATGAAACTTGAGCAACGTAGGAGGCAAGAGGAGATACTCTGGAGACAAAAATCTAGAGTTTAGTGGCTCAAAGAAGGGGAAAAGAACACCAAATTCTTCCACAGAACCATGATACATCGAAGACACATCAACAGAATAACACATTTGGAGGACGAGCAAGGCCAACTAATCAGGGACCATGAGCGCATCGAAGAATAACTCCAAGGATACTACCAAACCCTCCTCAAGGAAAATAACGAGGATAGGGCGGCATCAATCTCCCGAGTCACCAGCCACATTCCAAAGCTAATCACGCCAGAACAAAATGCAGCCCTCAATCGACCAATCTCCAAGGAGGAAGTGGACAAAGTTGTAAAAGACATGCCCCCAGGCAAAGCCCGAGGCCCTGATGGCTTCACTACAGATTTCTTCCACCACTGCTGGGACATTATAGGCCAGAACGTATGGGAGGTAGTGGAAGAATCCAGATCGTTAGGACAAGTGCTCCAAGCTTTCAATGCCACCTTTCTCACCCTCATACCAAAGGAGGAGAGAGTCACGAACCCCAAACAGTTTAGACCCATCGCTCTATGCAATGTCATCTACAAGATCATTACCAAGGTCATTGCAAACCGACTCAAGCCAATTCTGCCTCTCATCATCTCTAAGGAACAATCTGGCTACGTAGAAGGCAGGCAGATTATGGACAGTGTCATATTGGCCAATGAGGTAGTCAGATCTCTCAAGACAACAAAAACACCAGGTATGTTGTTCAAACTCGATCTCTCCAAGGCTTTTGATAGGGCCAACTGGCAATACCTCCGTGCTATTCTAAAATCCTTTGGCTTTGATCATGCTTGGGTCCAATGGATTTTGAACCTCACCTCCTCGGCGTTCTTCTCTATCCTTGTCAATGGAGTCCCCTCACGCCCCTTCTCAGCCTCCCGAGGCATTAGGCAAGGCGATCCACTTTCACCTTTCCTCTTTTTTCTAATGGTGGAAGGCCTAGGCCGCTACATTAAATCAACAGTCCTGGAAGGCACCCTCCAAGGCCTACCCCTGCACAACATGAGAACTGCCCCCTCACACAGCCAATTCGTTGATGACACTCTTCTCATGAATTCCCCTACCGCTCAGGAAGCCCTTAAACTCAATTCCATCCTCTCAGATTTCACTGAAGCCTCGGGCATGACTCTGAATCTTGAAAAGTCCAAGCTCTTCTTTTTCAATACCCCCACGGCAGTCCAATTGCATATTTCCAGAATCCTAGGCATCCCCAGGAGCTCCCTTCCATCCAATTACCTGGGTATTCCCCTCACTGGAGCACCCGCTAAAACCATCTCCTGGGACAGCCTCCTCATCTCCATCTCCAACAGATTATCCAATTGGACTTTCAGACCTCTAAACCTTGCAGCCAGACTTGTCCTGCTAAAGTCGGTCCTCCAAACTCTTCCCACCTACCTCTTCACGACGCTTGCTGCCCCTAAACACATGATTAAAGAAATCAGAAACATCCAACGGAATTTCCTCTAGCAAGGAGTGCAAGCCAAGAAGAAATGGGCCCTAGTAAGCTGGGAAAAGGTATGCACACCAAAAGGAAAAGGAGGCCTAGGACTATAGGACCTAGAAAAGCTCAATCAGATAATGGGAGCCAAGACATGGTGGAGGTGGTTGAAAACACCAGAGGCCTTATGGGCTCAAATCTGGAAGAGCAAATATGCCCCTACAATGCAACCGGACCAGCTAATCAGACACAACATCAAAATTCAGGGGTCGAATATTTGGAATACCGCTTGGCAAAATAGGGACATGATACAGAAACACGCCTTTTGGGAAATACGCAATTGAGACAGCGCAAGGTTCTGGCAAGATTCCTGGCAATAGCTCAAGCCTCTATAGGACTTAGAAGAACTCGTACCCCTCTACTTAGCCCTCAACCAGCTCCCCGCACTAAAGGTACGTGACCTCTGGAAATCCGTGGACGTAGAACACACCTGGCGACAATGGAAAACCTCCAACCATGAGCTAGGCATTCCCTCTGATATAAACCTAACCGCCTGGCAACAAGAGGTTGGACACAGGAAAATTCCCCGGAGAGAAGGGCCCGACATGCTCAGATGGGGACACTTAGCTTCTGGCAACTTCTCGGTAAAAGAGACCTATGGAATACACTGCCATCAAAATAACCAGCAAGGGGACAACATCTGGAGCAAAATTTGCCGCAAGGAATTATGGCCTAAGGTATCTACCTTGGTCTGGTTAATCATTCACAACAGAATGTTAACATGGGATAACCTCAGGAAAAGAGGATTCACTGGACCATCTATGTGTATACTCTGTCAATCCCAAGAGGAAACCAAAGATCACCTCTTTAATGGATGTAGCTAAAACCAGGTAATCTGGGATCAGGGAGCACAAATCATGCGCCGATCCAACCAAAATCGTGGCAGCATCAAAGATACCATAGAAAACTGGGATTCAATCACTTACAACAACCCCATTCTGAATCAAATCTGGCTCTTACTACTCGGCTTCATTCTTTGGAAGATATGGAAGGAGAGGAACAAACGCATCTTTCACTCCAAGCAGTCCCCAACAGAGGCAACCTGGAAATTAGTCGCCAAACTCATCATAGAAACTATTCAGACCAAGCATTGGCAACCTCGGGACCAAGAGTGTAATCGAGAGGAGGCACACATCTTCCAAAGCTGGTCGCTCAACCTCAAAGACTCGGGGATTTCTCGACCCTCTAAGGGCCACTTCTCCAGTCGCTCCCTTTGGACCCCCCCTCCTGCTGGATTCATAAAAATCAACTTCGATGGGGCTTCAAAAGGCAACCCCGGACCAGCTGGCTATGGAGCGGTCATCAGGAACTCTACGGGGGAAATCCTAACTCTGAGTGCGGGATATTTGGGAGAAACCACTAACAATGTAGTGGAACTCACAGGCCTCCTGCAAGGTCTTCAACGAGCTCTTGCCCTCACCAGTCACAATATCATCCTGGAAGGGGACTCTCAAATAGTCATCCAGCTCATCACAAAAATCCTGCATGGGGGACACCCACACAAAATCTCTCCCAGCTGGCGTTTAGCAGGACTGTTAGAAGACTTCCAAAACTTACTCAGGCATAACATCAGCGTCATCCCCTCACACATTAAAAGGAAGGAAAACACAGTAGCCGATCTCCTCGCCAATGAAGGTGTTTACAGGGAAAGGGAACACATAACCTGGGACACCAGTAGTACAGAGCCCTCAGATCTCTACCATCGTTGTAAGCTATTGGCCAGCAAAGATCTTCCTACCCCAGATGGGGTGACACGCGTCCAGGAAGGCGAGGCGAGGTGGCAAGGGGAGGTGGTGAGGGGAGGCGGGGGGCCTTTATTACCCGTCCTCCCCACACATTCCGCGATTCATTGTGCATGTCAGTTCCATCCATCTCCGTAACATGAAGCTACTCAGCACGAGCGCTAATGGTCCGACCAGCTAGAGCATTAAGCTCGGGGCTTTAATGGTGTTTATTGTGGTTTATTTGCCCATCAACCTTCTCGAGGGCTCCATTGTGCTCGAATAGCCTTCTGCGCAGCGAAGCTGCCATCCAATTCCCGGCGACTTGGCTCTCACCTCCGTTCCAGCTATGCTGCGCTTGAGGGGGCGACCACGTAGAGGGGCTGGCTGGTATGCAGCCGCCTCTAGACGGAAAAGACACAGAGAATTTCAGAGTGCAGTGACCCTAGCCAGACGGCGTCGACGGCAGGCAATTCGGGCAGTAGATTCACCTCCTGGCACAATCGTGGAAGAGGATTCGAGCATTCATCTCCCACCGGATTTTTTGAACACGAAAATGGTCACCTTCCCAGATGATTGGGACCCCCACGCCCGTGTCTTCCACTCTGGAATTACTCCTCCCGGCAGAACCTCTTTCGACTCCTGTGCTAAAGACTCCTCGGACCTAGGCCCAGAACCCTGCATCATAGAAGAGGAGCAGTGGATGGACGTCGGTGCAGCCCAGGATGCAGAATGTCTGGGAAGTGACGAAAAGCAAACAAGGTCGCCCTCGCCACCTCTTTTTCTCCCGGAGCAGTTGCAACTTATCTTTGAAATCATAAGCCTAGTCGAAGACCAAATCTTCAGAGCAGTCTGCGCAAGCCAACACCTGGACATACTGTACGCAGCTTACTCCAGCGATTCGCCCAAGCAACTATGTCCTACCTGTGCACAGCCATTCGCCATTCCATCTCGTGTAGCAGAAGCACAGGACGACAAGGCGAGCCCCGGATAAAAGGTCTTAGAGTTTGCATGTTTTTCCTTATGTTTGTTGTTGTACTTTCTCAGGATAGTAGTCCTCTAGTTGTTAGTCTGGATAGCCTTAGAAACTCCACTATCAAACTGTGGCTCTATGTTTTCCATAATTTTTGGACTTGTTACAGTGTGATAGCCAGGTGTCCTGGTTTCCTTCACAGGCAGGACACCTGGCTCCTATCTGCTTTGTATCCTCTTTTTGAATGAAGCTTTAATAGGAAGGTCCCACTTTTACTTAAAAAAAAAAAAAGAGGATGAATAGTCAGTTGCAACTCTTTCCCAAGGAGAAAACATTATCTAAGTAGTTATAAAAACACAAGAGGTCGACCTCACCAATGAAGAAACTTGTGGTTTCATGGAAGAAAGAGAGAGAATAGAAGGATATTAAGCATGGGATAATGTTTCTTTCATTGAAATTCGGTTGAAGAATGACTCATCAACTAGTGAACAAACTCACTAATGAGAGAACAACTGGAATAGCTCGTGGTAAACAAACGTTCGATAAATCATGACATTGTCATTCAATAAACATTGCTATAGAGATGGAGCGTTGTGTAAAAAGATGCATTAGCAGAGGATTATTTTAATGACAAGAAGAGATTGATCCTAGTAGATGATGGAAATCCAACCTTCCTTTTATGAGGTTGTCACATGATGGCATAGCTAATGGGACCTCACTAAAAAAGAAAAGAGTATAATTTGAATTTTCTTTCATTGACTACCAAGATGAGTTGTCTACAAGTCTAAGAGTTAAAGAGACTTCTGTAGCACCACTTTTCACTAACCACTGTGTAGGTGTTACTACGCGGAATAACAACATTCTCACTAACAATTAATCACATGCATTCAAAACAAGTTAAACACATTCAACACAAAGTAATCATACAATTTACTGCCATAATAAACAATCAATACTATTTAACATCAATTCATATACACAATAGAATACATGATGATTATAATACACAGAGATATAGAGACATAATTAAAGCATCATCTGGTACTTATCTTTGAACAATGGTAGATTCCACCAACCAAGTGCAGGCCTTCCACGAACCTCCCAGCCTTAGACTGCACTGCTTATCAGCTTAACAGTGGGTCACCCCTGAGCTGCTTATCTAGTACTTATTTTCTGGTAGGGGACGGGCTTGAACTACTGTGTGTCTCCTTGCCAGAATGCTTCGGGGAGAGATGGTAATGCCTACTACCACTCCTCGATATTCTTCTTCTCTCAGGGGTTCTAACACTTCTTGATATGCTTGTGTCACTCTCTTTTTCCAATTTCTTTTCTATTCTTTCCAGGATCTTCAACATTTTTAAGTTGAATTCACCCTGTTGATCCCTGATTTTCATGAGCTTTCGACTATCAGCTCGGCGAGAATGGGCATCTTTCTGCAATTTTTCAATGAGTTTCATCATGCGTACCTCTTTATCTATCTCTTTTCCATGCCCAATAAAGTTTGTTCCTTCGACTCCCAAGTTGACATCCTTTCCTTCTCTTTCATCTTCTGTTTCGAAGGCAATATGCACCTCTTCCAATTCCATACTTCGCGTCAGTTTTCGGTTGTCCTGACACTCGTTGAACTCTGCACACACAGCGTGCAGTCAACCGAAGTTTGTCAGGCCCTTAAACCTTCAAGAAAACTTACAACATTCATAAGCCAACGTGAACAAGAAAAAAGTTTTGACTTCACAAAGTTTTCTGAGCTCTATCCGACTCTGCAAATTATCAGACTTTGGAACTTTGGAATCTCGGTCCACTGAGATCCAACAGTTAAATCTTCGTAACCAAAGTCACCCTTTTGCAACTCGCGATCTCACAAGTTCATGAGTCGAAGACCCTCGACTCATTTCCTCCAAACACCGATACCCGAGATGCGATACGGGTATGGATCCCTCCTCTCTAGCGCTTTCTACACATGACCGTAGGCTAGGGATAAGTGCTAGCACTTCTTCACCAACTCGCGACTTTGTGAGTTGGAGTGTTGAGCCTTTGTGCTCCTCCTTTGCGAATTCCGAAATCGCAAATTACTTTATTCTTTGGGCCCACAACACAGTTGTTTCCCTTCACCACAGTGGCACGTGGTACACTCAGGAGGGTCCACGTCACCTTCAGTGACATCTTCTGGTCCCACCACTCTCGCCTGTATTCTCGACTCACTCGCACGTGGTACACATTCATGCGCACACATCCATTCCAAGAAAAATCCAACGGTTAGGTCCCCTCTCATATCTACAACGCAGATATTTTCGGCGTTTCATGGTTTTCAGGCATCGCGACTTCGTGCACCCCACATCTCGAACTTCCTTCTGCCGAAATGCCCCAAAAAAATACGGTTTACTCCTCCGCTGAATCAAACAGTCAACTCCCTTCCTACAGTCTACCGTGTAGATCGTTTCGGGATTTCGGGTTTCGGGTTTTTGGAGGTCTTCACCTCCCTCACTTCCCATCTCCCGACATTACGAAATCTGAAAGGTTTCGTGACTAACTCAAGAGCGACTCCACCAGATCTAACGATCGAGTCTTCCTCCCAGATCTACCATGTAGATCTCCATGGTTTTTCGGGTTTTCGAGATTTCGCTTATCGCGATTCCCACAGTCCTATTCATTTCAAAAGGGATTTTAATCCCTGCGCACATTTTCCAGATCCGACGGTCACGAGGGTTCACCTTCCCTCTCAAACAGATCCTAAGGCTCTAACACTGTTGGTGTGGAGTCCTCTATCCCTGTGGCCATAGATCACACTGGCTGTGGTTTCACACACCGCTATACCTCATGAGCTTACCAGGGTCCGAAATTGGTCCTCCATACACAATTTCTCCTCATACCCTCGGTCCAAATACCACTCAACTGGCCCATCTAAGCTCAGTGTCGAAACCTTGGCTCTGATACCAAGTTGTAGCACCACTTTTCACTCACTACTATGTAGGTGTTACTACGCGGAATAACAAGATTCTCACTCACAATTAATCACATGCATTCAAAATAAGTTAAACACATTCAACACAGAGTAATCATATGATTTACTGCCATAGTCAACAATCAATACTATTTAACATCAATTCATATACACAACAGAATACATGATGATTATAATACACAGAGATACAGAAACATAATTGAAGCATCATCTGGTACTTATCTTTGAACAGTGGTAGATTCCACCAACCAAGTATAGTCCTTCCACGAACCTCCCACCCTTAGACCGCACTGCTCATCAGCTTAATAGTGGGTCACCCACAAGGATGAGATTCTCTCCCAGGAACCTCTCACGCTCACTACCCACAGACCCTCATTCCCCACATGCCTATTCCACCCCAGGAGTATACACCTTCTCTATCACCTGGACAGTCCTTCGGCTACTAACCCCCCTTGCCTTGGGTTACAACAACAGGCCGAACCAAAAGTCTCCAGGATTTGTGGCAGCTACAAGGTTCCTTCCAGGAGTTCTCTCCTTCCTCTGTACACTCACTCTCCTGGAGAGGGTGTTGCTCCACTGGCCAACAAGCCACACGCAGTCCAGCACTGCGTGGCCACAACATTCAACGGGGAAAATTGACGCGGCTTTCCTACAGGTTCAACAATGGCTGAATGGCTCATGGTCATGACTTTGGGATAGAGACCCCACGCACAGGCTCGATCGCAGATAGATTATACACACGGATTCTCCAGATGAACACAGGTTTTTCAGTTCAGAATATGTACAAGGTTTTTCTGCAGAGGTTGGATCCGTCGTACTACTCAGAGGCCATATGCACTCAGGATGTCAGGTGGTATGGAGGAGAACCCCCATCACGTCTCATCTTCACCATTTTATTTGCATGGGTCGGGGCTGACACTTCTCGCCCTGGAAACTACATGCATTTACCCAACACGCATCACCTTCCTCATGGTTAGGAACTTAGGATAAAACATGAAATGCTCATGCCTTTTTGGAATAATATTAAAATATTATTCCAAGGCTGAAGCCCCCTAGGCTGAACACTTAGCCCCTTTTTCCACCTTCCAACCCCTAATCCCTTGCCTTCTCTGTGGAAGCTCAGTCCCCCTTCACTCATTCATCGTGGTCGGTCTGCACCTGGCAGTGTTTACAAATTTTTATTAATTTGTTCTGGGTGATTACATATACAATAGCAGGCTCCTGGCCTTCAACACTTAGGCTCCTTGGCCTAAAATACACATAAGCCACCAGCTTATAAAAACTTGGCTCACCAACCTATAAAATATAATTACAATTCCTTTCAGAACATGATTTACAATAGGGCTCGACCTTGGGGACACTACAACTTCCATGATGAATATGGAAATAAATTATAATGAAATATTTTGGATCTAGAGATTTCTTAGAGTTGAGAACCTGTGAGTAGACTTATGCACACTAGAAATAAGTGATCCAAGAACTAGAGCCAAATCCATAGTCGATAGAACTAAAGCTAATAGTTAGAGCTTCAAGTGAGAGCCAGAAGATAGAGATAGAGCCAGAGTCAAAGATGTAGCCAAGATCCAGAGTTAGAGCCATGTTCCAAAGAATAAAGAAAAGGTCATACTCAATACTTGCAAGTGTAATTCAACAATTAATGAAGGTTATATGAAACATAAAGGACAATGAAAATTTTAAAAAATTAAATGGGAAAAAATAAAGGAAAAACAAAGAATTAAATAAATTAGGAAAATCAAAAGAGGAGAGAAAAAGAGACTGGCGAATGAGAAATGAAGGGTTAGTTTCTTGGCCTTCCCGTTACCCTGAGATATCTTCTATATTCTCATATCTTTACTCTCAAAGGTATTTTTTCTTTGACTATCCAAGAGAGAGGATGCATAGGGATCCATGAGTTGCATTGTAACCAAAGATTTCCAAAATGAAAGCTAAGCAACCATTCAAAGCTAGTTTTCCCGTTTGGGTTTCTAGGGTAAAATACTTTTCTTATGATGTGTTTAAATTGTTGTCTCAGTTTCTTATTGTATGCTTAGATTATATTGCTTGGTTAAATCTTGTGATAATTTGTATATTCCCATTAAATTATATATTCATGCAACAATGTAATCCATTGGTTGAATAGTTGGTGGTGTTATCACTCCAAGAAACCCTTTGTGGTTGCAGACCAAAGGTGCTTGGTAACTTAAGAAATGAATGTTTTTGTATTTAGTAAATGTGGACCAATGGGATAACTCAATTCATCTTATGACATTCAGACATCAAAATGATAAACAAATAGACAGTGCTCTCCAAGATTGGTTAATCAGTAAAATAACTTTAAGTGGATGAAGAAAAGATTATTCATAAACCAGTGCAAAGCAGGGTCTAATAAACAACTAAAGGAACTGATTATAATGTCATGAACCAAACAATAGGATCACAACTATTCAAGGTTTGAAAACAATATAACAGTGAAGAAGAAATATGGAAAACTGATACCAAAATGGAAAGAAACCTGTGATCTGTATTAGCAATGAAATGTCTGAGTACAAAAAAGGAGCATTACTGTATCCAAAATCGAACCTCTTATCTTAGTCTTCAGAATGTAGCTTTATAGATTTTACAAGATGTTCTCAAATCCTAAAAATGTGGATCAGATATACTAAAAATAGTAACTCAAAATTCAGCTGCAAAAGAAGTGGGATGCTTCCCCAAAATGAGGACAATCCCATATTTCTCTCTATTGATTGTTGGTGTAGTGTAGAACAGCCTCCCAAGGCTAAATGATGACTCTCCATTAGAGACCAAGTCGAATTTGTTGATGTGGCAAAGTGTCCTGATATTTTTCTTCATCAAACTAACCAAAACTTAGTCAAAAACTCCTCTTTTGACTTGTCTTTCCCAAAATAGCCTTTGGATTTGATGGAATAATTCACCACCTGTCTAGTTCAAAAGGTTTCATCTGCTTTTAATTTGAAAATTCTAGATCTGGGCGAAAATCGTAACATTCTGGCCATTACAGGCTTTCCACAGCGCATAGCTCGTAAAAAACGCTCCTTAACTGCGGAAATTCGCCACTTTCAACAGCTAACGAGTCATAAAAATATCTGTTTGTGCTGTTGAAAGCGGGCATATTTTCAAAATCAAATTTATCAGTCATAAAAAATCTGTTTTTCATGTATGAATAGTCGATCGACATCTAGAGAATATAAGCTATCCAATGGTGTTTTCAGATATTCATTTGGAGCTTGGGAAGGGATTGAAAAGTTCCCTGAAAGTTTAAGTATCATTCTTTCCATTTGCAATTCAAAACTCTAAACGGTCTTTTGTGAAAAATGTCTGATATGGAACCAAAGATTTGATTTGATGTTTCCAACCCAGGAGTATAGCCTCTGTTAGCTGTTGATAATCTTGACTTTCCTCAACACGCGACTTTGTGAAAACCGCTTCAATAGCTGTGGAAAGTATGCACTTTCAACAGCGCGCCTCTTTGTAAAAAGCACTCCTTAGCTGTGGAAAGTATGCACTTTCAACAACATGCCTTTTTGTAAAAAGCACTCCTTAGCTGTGGAAAGCATGCACTTTCAACAACGCATGACCTTTGAAAAACCCCTCCAAAGCTGCGGAAAGTATGCACTTTCAACAACGCACCATCCGAGAAACCGATTTTGGCACCCTTTGAAATTCACCACTTTCAACAGCGCAAAGACTTATGGAAAGTGTTCCTTAGCTGCGGAAAGCATGCACTTTCAACAACGCACACTCAACTTTTGGACACACGTTAGCTGATGAAAGTGTAAAATGAAAATTTTGAAAAGAAGACTTTATGGTTCAAATTTTTTTCTTAAGACAAAACCAAAACCTAAGTTTTGCAGCTAAAAAGACTCAACAATGAATTTAGGAAACTATCAATAGCCATGCTATCCACCATAAAACCCGACCAAAATGACGGTGCTATTTTGGGAGATAACATCTGGCTCCAATTGGGATGGAGACCTCCCTGCGAGGTTTCCAAGAACCTAGTAGTTTCAGTAGCCTTTAGCACTTGGCATGGAGTCATTCATCCTTTTCGGTGGTTAATGAGCACTCACACGGGCTCGCCTAAACCACCAAAAACATAAACTTACCCAAAAATCAAAACTTGATGAATCTTGATTACCTGTGCAAAAAGAATATCCCTCTGCTATGTTCTGCACTTAAATTTCTTGGCGACTGATTGATTTATCTTATTCTATTTCCCTAACATGTGAAGCTACTCTGGCTTCACTTCTCATGTTGATCAATGCGTGCAACCCAGTCTTGCACTCTATTGCAGCAGTTTCTCATAAAATCCTTCAACTTAGAATAGTAGACATCCTTCAAGTGTAAATCTTCTTCCTAGAAAAGACCTGCAAGAAGAGTTACATATACAAAAGGAGGATAAAATGAATGGTAATAGATATTTGCAAAGCCATAGATCCAGTAGCCAATGCCAACCCCAGATGCCAATAAGCCACAGCCAAATGTAGATATGGTATTCATCAAAACAGTGCACAGATGTAGTTGTCTATATATATTCAGCCCCGCCAAAGTTGATGTGCCTTTTGCAGTTTTGTCAATTCCAGATATGTTATCAGCAAGAAATGGAGGAGCTTCGGGCAAAAAGTCAATGCCTGCCAAGTGCTGAATCCATTTAAATGGCCTTTCTATTCTTTTCTCATGATATGCAAAGTTGAGACCTGAAGACAGTTTAGCAATCTGATGAGGAGGCTCAATCCCAGTGTTATTTGGAAACAAGTTTAAAAGAAAATTGTTCTCACTGCCTCCTTGATCTGCACCTTTCTAGGACTTGTAGTTACCAGTCCAACAAGCAATTTCTTTGCTTCTGTATGACAAAAAGTTTTGTGAAGGAAAGCATTGCCATACAAGCAAGACAAGGCTTCAACTGCACATCTCTGCACGAGACTAGAGATAGATGGTTCGAGCTGCTTAATTAGTAGACTCTCTAATTCAACTACATTGACTGAATCTACAGATCCTTGCTCATTAAACACCTTTCAATGCATAAGTCAAATCCCCAATTATATCAGTAACTTGAACATCATTCCTACAACTTCTAATGTTATCTCCAAGACTATGAACTAAACAAGACATACCACCGGAAATATTAGCTAAAGCACCCATAGCATTTTCTTGCAAAGATTGGACAGGTGCTCCACAGAAAAACTCCTTTGAAGGAACTAAAATTTCACTGATGAAAATAGGAAAGCCACCTGCATCTACCAAAGATCTCTTTGCGCTGTCTAATTTGGAAGAAAGAGCTTGTAGTGCACCATCTGCTTCAACACGAACAGATACATCATTTTCAGAACCCAAAAGATTAAGCAGGGATTCAACAGAGCCAATCTCATTCACTCTGTTAATGTAATATTGGTTTCTACATGTAAAAACTCTGTTCTCAATGTCATATAGGTTATACAGCAAAATCATTGAGAGAAAAGCACCAGACCCAAAACAGACCAATGCAATGTAATTGAATGTTTCTAGATTGCTTCAAAAGACCAAAACAAATCTTGATAAGCATCTCCCGAATGAGATAATGTAGATGCCAGATTCAACCAATTTTTCTTCTTACTTGACAATCAATATCCTTTAAATCCTGGAGTATTTCCAGCCAGCGGGGAGCCTAATTGTAGCATAAGAGGATTTACAGGGCTGAATTCTTTATCTCCTCGGACACTAATCTTTGCAGCATAATCATCCAAAGTAGCTTTGATACCTTTCCAAATTTGCTCTTCTCCTTGTGAATCCAACCATAACGAATATTGATTAGGTGTCAATTTTGTCCTCTGCAGAGGAGATTCCAACTCATCTGGAACTCGAGAATAAAGATGATGAAGGACCACACTACGAGGTAGATCTTGCAGGAGAGGACTGCTACCAAGTTTGGTTGTTTCCTGAAAGAACAGGGGCTTTAAAGCTCGAAGGGCTCGGTAAGGTGCACCCAACTGTTCCACCTGAAACAAGTTCTGTCCAACCACCAATTCTAACTCTGCCATATCCCTGGTCAACCGCAATTTTCCTGATTCTGAAAGAGGCCTTACAAGAGTAGCATGTCGAACAAAGAAAGTTAGCACACGAGCAGTCATCTTTCTAGTAAGCCTATTTAAGAGCTTTCTCTTGTTTGTATCATCAAGAAAGCTCTCTTCAATATGAATCTAGCCTTGTGGACTAAAATGAAGTTGTCGTTCACCCCTTCAACATTTTCCATGGATACAAAAAGATAATCATTTCACAGTTAAACCGGAACCTGATGGTGAACATTTATAACCATTCGAGCGGGCAGTACATTCTCGTGGTTACAGATCTATTTCCCAGAGTAGGAAGCAAGCCTCTACATAAAACAATAGCTATTCCTCCTCCTTGAATCCCTGATATAATGCTTGAATTCTAAACACAATACTTCATATTTCACCTGTTGTTGACCTAGGATTGTGCCAACGCCTGTCAAAATGTCCTGCCACTGCAACCTGAGGCAGTTGTAAGTTTTTGTGTTGAGATATCCAGGCCTCTCATTCAATCTCTTCTTCCCGACAATCTTGCAGGATTTTTATCCAGTGGAAACATATATGCTTTATTCAAAGCTGGGCGTTCGTATGGAGCAACACTCTTTTTTGAAACAATACAGAGCTTCCCATCAACCATTCCATTTTCGACAAACGTTCGAACAACATATCCTGCAGCATTTCCACCTCCAACAATGACAAACCTGTATGATGAGCTGGAGTTTGACCATCCTCTGCCACTTGAACAGATTTGGAACTGATTTTGCGCACTTGCATGAGAGAATCACAGGATTGATCTGATTCACACCAGGAATAGCTCCACAGAGCCCTCTTTTCATCATGATCGATCCACCTTTGTATTCTATCTTTGGGCGTTGAATACGACGAGCAACAAACTTTGAATGACATTGTGTTTCTAGTGACTGACAGGTGTCTCCATTGATACGCATTTTCGTGGGAATTGCTACAAATACCATGTTAATCTGTTACATAGCGACTGCAATGTGGACACTATGCATTTTGACAATAATTTGATTGTCAGTGAACTTGGTCTCAGAGTTCAGATTGTCCAACTTCATTCTGTATAAGACACTTCTGGACAACCACAAGCCATACAGGGTTCTCTTTCAAGATAATAACCATCAAACTCTATTAGGAACTGGCACGGGTGCTTGAAGGTGCATTGGACTAGAGTTCGAAGACATTATTGCAGATATTACAATGGATACACTGTATATAGATGATGGCCAACTGTGAATATGAAACATCAAGCGAACCAGTGGTACCGGGCTTCCCACATTCAACAATCTTATGGGCATCATTATATTGAGCTGTGAAAATGACAAGCCAGTCATGCAGTAATAATCTGCCCTCCTTCACACCTTGTAAGCTGTCAATCAAAATCCAATCGACTAAATCTGAGTATTCCCCATTTGGGAGTTTTGTCAAAAGTTCTCCATCTTTGTCTGCATGCAAAACATAAATGATGTGGCGATGTTGTACCAGATTTGGAAAGGCACTGCATGCACGATCTCCATGTAGCTGTACAAAGGCAATGTTAGTTGCATCACATGCTTGTTCAATCTCCTTCGCATCCTCTTCAACAAAAACTCCCACAGGCTCTGCTCCATGCTCCCTTGCAGCCTTTGAAATTTCTTTTGCAACATTTAGTGACACCGATCTCTTTGATTTGGGCCATAAAATCATCCCTATGAACTTGGCACCTGCTTTGGCAGCAAGAACTGCATCATCGACAGTGGTAATCCCACACATCTTTACCAGAGGAGCAGATTCATTAGAATCTACAACCAAGTCTAGTGAAGAAACCATGCCTATTGAAGAATCTGATTGGTTCTGTGATCACCAGTCCAGGATGAGCCACTGTGTGAGGCAGTGTTATGACATGTCTCGTGTTTCTCATTATCACCAGATGCTGAACCAGATTTTGGTTGATAAAATTCCTGAGGCTTTTGATTTGAGAATAGCTGAGAATGTCCCTGTGGATTCTTCATGTGCAGGAAGCCAAGCAGGCAGGGGAAGGGCATCGCATGCAGATATTGCTGGTGCAATGAACTTTACCTCTAAAACTGCAATTCCATCAACACTCAATGTGTCTTTTCTTATTCATGAACTGAACAAAAATGAAAAAGATCTAATTGCTCGTATGAAGAGCTTATTTTTCTATCTACTCCTACATCTGAACCAACAGTACTGGCTCTTATTAAGCGAAGTCGTGCTTCCAATGAAGCCATGTCAGGAGATGATTTACTGATAACTTCCTTGATCTAGACCCAAAAAGTAAAGGAAGCCATATCATGTAGAAAAGAGGTTTGAACAGATGATAAGGACAATCTTTTTCTGACCAAAATTCTTTAACACACTTGCTGCTCATTGATTGGAAATAGTTGTCAATGGGGTCATAAATGTCAGAAAGAAATACCTCTTTGAACTGCTGCTCCAACTGTAAATTGAAGAGATGCTGAAAACTACCTTTACTAATCACATTGTTGAATGCAGGCTGCTCAAGATTTGTTGGAGAAACATATACAATAGACTGCTGATCTGGACTGTTCAGTTCCTCGCCACCATCACTCTCTTCATAATTGCTGCAATTTGCCTTTGTCTGCAAGTCTGAAAAATGTGGGCTGCCCATAACATGTGTTGCAGATTCAACACATTCTTGATCATGATTCTCATTTTCTGGCTGAAGATTAGACAGTGCCTGCAAATCTAGAAATTGTAGGTTGTCCTCTTCAATCTCTGCAGATCTGAAACTGTCACTTGCAAATTTGTCAATTTGCTCAACATCTTCACAATTTTCAGAAGAAAAAATATGATCTTCTTCACAACTTACAACAGTAGATGTGTTTGATATGATGTCAAAAGCATCACTAAGGTTATCATGAGGTGAATCACTGATCTCCTGATCATGATGAATAGTATTCACTTCAGCAACATACTCTTCATGAAGATCATTAACCACAACATGCATACATTTCTGATCATCTCTTTGGTGGACAATTGAACTTTCAGAAGTAGCCAAACCTTCATAAACCTCAGAGGGAAAATGATCCTTATGATGGATAACTAAAGAAACAAATTCTTCAGATTGATGAAAAGGTACAGTATCATGAAGATCATTAGAAAGGTGATGGAGAGATCCTTCCCTCTTTTCATCTTTAGCTTTGTTATGCAAGTTAAATTCTTCACAACAATTATCAAATAAAAGCTCATTTGGAAAGAACTTTTTGCAGCGTTGATTGAATGCTTTGTGAAAGTCTTTCAAAGACGAAATACTTGAAGAGGGTAAAGAGAAATACCACTTACG